>JAODKC010000039.1:8130973-8158042 GCA_026777985.1 Mormyrops attenuatus
ACATAAACGGGCCGGCAGAACGTCGGATAAGCGAAAATGTCGGATAATGGGAGGTGTTAAGACAAAGCCTATTAAACATCAAGCTATGTTATAATTTTACGCATTACGAACCGAATAATCATGTTTTAGTGTAGACGGGTGCGCCACTGTACAGTCGGGGTAACTAATTAGCTGCGGTAGAGTCGGGAGCAACAAAAAATTGCTCATGCTCGCAACTTGCAGTTCTTGTTGCCGATTGATGCGTTTTTTTTTTTTTTGCGGTGGGACGTCGGATAATACGGAATGTCGGATAAGCAAGACTACTGTATTTGAGAAACCATCTGTAGTGTAAATCAATATTTTTAAAGGTGTGACATAAAATTGAATAAAAGAATTCCATTTTAGTATATACATAATTACATAGACATATTTTTCAATATAGTACAAACACAGATTGTGGTGACTTTTGTTATTAGAGACACACAATACATTTGAACATAGTGGTTCTTGTTCTATTAAACTGCTTCCTTCGGGCAAGGAGACATCTCAAAGAATGAGAAGGTGAGTCTATACTTTCTCAAATTTATTGATAATGTATTGATAATTATGTATCTTGAGAGCACATAATGTCCACACATCACTGGTATGTATGCCCTGAGAGTGCTGGGCAATTAAATTTTTGGCGAAATAATCTCATACATCTTTTATATTATTGATTTTAAATAGTTGCACAAGGTCATCTTACCCCCATGGGGCAACCACTTAAAAAAGAAATCTTCCGTTTTAATCGGAGTGTCACTGGTGTTACGGTCAATAGTGTTAGAACATGTCTGTAACACTAGTGACTAATGTGAATCTCATGAATGGTCAAAACAAAAAAAGAACTAATTAAAATGGAAATGAGGTCTTTCTTAATATGTTGTCTAATTTTGCTGTTTTGCAAAAAAAAAATAAATACAAAAGCCCATTGGTCTGTCACAGGTGTTTTGTGGTCTCACTGACATTCGGTGACAGTTCAGGTGTGACATGGTTTTTGTACATTTAGATTAAATTAAGTCAGTGTTTGTTATTAGGGTGGTTTACTTTTGGGATTAAGGAAAAATTTACATACACTCCCACTGCAAATGGAGAATGACCCACATATGCCCACACACGTCTCAGACTGTTCCTGTGAAACAAAGCAACAGGCACGCAGTGAGTGAGCCGCGAACTTGCACCATATCGACGCCGCCAGGATGAAGCCCTGATTTCCTTCCACTTAATCTCGCTGACGTGGAGCAGTCTGGACCTCTGCTCAGACAAACGCTTTGAGGAGCTGCCATTCCACAGTGTACTTTCGATGGAGCTCCACGTGTTTGCAGGCCACGTGCAGTTCTGCTCCGCTCTCTCCATCCATTAACAATCTGCCTTAATATTAACGCAGAAAAAAATAAAAACGGGAATCACTTAATTTCCCCTAAATTTTTCACAGCAAGCCTAGAGCTGGAAGCAGTTCTCATGACAACAGAGTGCATGCCCTGAGCACTGACTTGGCATTGGGTAGCTGTGTGCCACTGCAGCAAAAAGACAGTGGTTTGCTAAATGCATTAGCACTGGATTTCAGCTCACTGCTGCCAGCTAATTGGCAGGGAACCGACATTTGTGTCTTGCCGACTGGGACGCACAGACGCCTGATATTTTGTATATCTAATGCTGACATGGGTTGCCGAGGTATGTCAGCCCTCTGTGCACACTTGGTACTGAGGTAGATGTATTTGTTAATGCTGTGTGCATACTTAGTACTGAGGTAAATGTACTTGCCCTGTTTGCATACTAAGTACTGAGGTAAATGTATTTGTTAGCCTTATGTGCATACATAGTACTTTCAAATGTATTTGTCTATATGTGTATTTTTGAGTCACCTTTTTAAATTATGTTTTAAATCAAATGTTTGTAATTCTGCACTTTGCAATCAAAAGTTGCTGAACGATCAGTTTAATACCGCAGAATTAAACACAAACACACAGGCCACCCCCTGGACATTAACTATGTGGGAATGGGCTCTTTTCCACAAATATAACATATAAATATAATCCCCTAAGATCACAAAAGGTCTAGCATTACAAGTAAAATAACCATACCTAGAAATATAAATGAAAACACTACTTTATTTGATCCTTCCGCCGTGTAGGACAAGAAACGCCATTAACACCAGGGAACCGGAGAGTAACTTATGCAGAAAGTAGAGCACTCAAATTTGAGCATATGGCAGGTGAGAAGTGTAATAAAAAAAAGGTCAATTCAGCATATAATTAGGCTCAATTGGGGCAGAGCAATCCATGAGACCGAATAACTGTGTGCGTGTGTGTGTGTCTGTGTGTGTGTGTGTGTGTGTGTGAGAGACAGAGAGAGAGAGAGAGAGAAAGAATTTCTGGGCTACATTTTGCTTCCTGTTTGTCTGTGGTGTGACACTTTGAATCACTTTAGCATTAGCATTCCTGAAGCACTGCAGTGTTCATGGTGATAGCGGAGGCTGCGGTCTGCATTAAAGCCGACTGCTTTTAGGAGGACAGTACGCCTTTATCTCCGTATCAGCGACATGGAGATGTTCTGACAGGTTTACGCATGAGTTGGGATCCCCGTCATCTCAAATCGACAGTTTGACACAGCGGCTCCTTCAGCCGCACCGGCTAATGTGAATTACTCTGAAATTAGTGCCAGCCTGCCTCCCTTGTGTATGATTTTAATGTGGCACTTTCAGTGAGTACACCACTGTGGAAATGCATCTTAAGTTGTTTTGCACCTGCTAAGGAATCTGTGTATATTTACACATGGTGAGAATTGACGCATGTGGTTTGCTGACAGATCAGGGTAAAATAAGCAGTAGCACTTTCCATGATAAGGGGTGCACACCCACACGAACACCTGCTAGAGCCCCCACCTCTTCAGCTGCTGATGGATGCATCTTCCTAAGCCTCCTGAACCCACGTTCAGCCATTACTGGGACTCATATATCTCTCTCTGTCCCTCAGTGACCACCCCCCACATTTGTCAGTAAATATACAGTGAGTGTAAATTTATTAGGTAATGGGCTGATTTGATAGGTGAGGGCTGCTTTCATCTCAAAAGGGAGAAGTGTGGGGGATACCACGGCGTTAGCTAGAAAGCGGCTGACAGCGGCATGGCAGTGGCAACGATTGTGTTATCTGTGTGTGTGTGGATTAGGTTTATATTACACTGTGGTGACCAAATGTCCCCCACAATATAATAAAACCCTGTTATTTTGACGTTGTGGGCGCCATTTTTCAGGTCCCGAGAAAGATCTGTGAATGCAATCAAAAAACTAAAAATGCCAAAAGTCTCAGATTTTGGTTATTTATGGTTAAGGTTAGAGCTTGGTAGGGGTTAAGGTTGTTATGTTGGGATTAGAGTTTTCCCCGTAGAAATCAATGGAGAGTCCCCACAAAGATATACTTACAAACCTGAGTGTTTGTGTGTGTGCTATCTGCTAATGATTCTGACTCTTTCATTGGGAACTGTGTTCCTGTAGGCATATGTCTGCAGGGATCCTAAAATTCTGCACTGCCTAAATGTACTTATCTTTAGTATGGGTCGCCGTTTGCCTGGAGTGCTTGACTCTGCAAGGACAGATGCTGGTCGTGATTAATGTACCCCATCTACATCATCCAGTCACCCTGGACACTGAGAAGATGCTTTATGTTCCAGAGTTAATTTATTAGTCCGTGCTTACTTCTCCATTTTCATGTTCCTTTCTCTGCGCTGTCCTGCTGCTATTTTCCACCAGGTCTTCCTCTTTAATCTGTCATTCCTTCTTCTTTCTTGTTTCCACACATGCCCTTTAGATCTTTACTCCTTTCTCTCTCTTTTTTCCCTTCTTTAATCCGTTATCCTTCCCCTCTGGTAACATTAGGCTTTCCTGTGCTCTAGACGGATATGGATCTGAGGGGCGGGGATCTCCAATGACGCAGAAAGGGCGTATTAAAATTTGAGACATGGCCATGTTTATTTAGCTAGCTTTACTTTTCCCTTTATATAGCTATCTGCACTTAGCTTTTGATTGGCTGTGTTTAATTTCCTTTCAAGTTCCATTTCTGCACTTCCTGTTTCTATGCATTCCATCTGTGCTTTTGCGTATTACCTCTCATCCCCCGTCTTTGCCGGTTTCCTTCGGCCGTTTGTTCTTTGCTCCAAGTAAGTCGGCTCGGCTCTGGTCACTGCCTGCTGGCTTTAAAGTGGTACAGTGCACCTGTCACCTGTTCCATCAAGCTGCCAGGAGGGTATATTAAACTTCAAAAAGGTGTTAATTCCCATTTTGCTGTCAGCACCAGCCGTGCAAGCTTATCTCCAGCAATCACTTAAGTGCACAATGAAAGACATAGGACTCTTAGTGTAATGAGAGAGACGTTGCCTGACATGAAGGTAGAGGCAGGTGAGTGTTCTCATCACCTGTCATACTGTGAGACGCTCGGCTGATATGTGCAACCAGAAGGGTGATATTTGTAGGTCGTAATACAGATACACAAATACTCGCGTCAACCCCCATTTCCATCAGCTAGCATCTGGTAGCTTTCAGAGCATTAAACCAGACAATATAAAGTACATTCTAAAGTTATAATGTAATGTTTTTAATTTTATTATGAACAATGAGGCTGTTTCACTCTTCCATCCATCTTCTACAACTTCTCATCCTGTGTGGGATTATGGTGAACCTGGAGCATATCACAGGAAAGCAAGGACACAATCCTGGTGCATGGTCACCCCTGCTCAACCTAATAATTGCGTAAATGCTAACAGTATAATGGAAGGTTGCTGGTTCAAATCCCATGAATACTCAGAGTGATTCTGCCCCATTGGGCCCTTGAGCAAGGCCCTTAACCTGCAATCGCTTCATCCTCATATAAGGAGGTCCTCCAACTTACAGGGAATAACTTGGGGGCTGCTGGCAGGATTGGCACTCCAGCTTCCGGAAAAAACCTCACACTGGTCCGTTCGGACTAGTGTGGTGCTGAGGTATCACCTGCCACATGGCTGCACTCAGGTTCTCATCCCTGAGGTGGTTTGTCGCGTGGTGGGTGCGGCAACGTGCTGTAATCAGTGCATGCTCCTTACCTCTAACAGTATAATATTGGTCAAATGGTTTAGTTAACAAAAGAAAGGGCTCGCTATCATGTACGGGGTAATATAGTTAACATGACTGTTTTTGGCATATAGAATTGGATCTCCAATCGAAATGAAGCGCAATAACCAGCTCTTAATAGTGTCTGTGCTCCGTGCTCTGGGCTGAAAAATGATATCTGGACCATGACGGGTGATGTAGTTATTATCCAGGCAATGTTCACAAGCGGAGAGCATTAGCACCTAGATGAAGGAGCGCTGTGGGGAAACGGCAATCACACGACAGCCTCTGGCACCGGCACAGGACTGGCCCACTGGTGCATTCGAGTGCCGCGGCCCAATCTGCTGGCCGGTGGGGAGAGGTGGCCAGGTGGCAGGATTACATAACGGGCAGCGTCACCCTGTCCCTCTAAAATGTGCTTTTGCCTCGACCGAATCGCCCTCGGTTTTCAGAATGGAATGTGTTTCTTGGAGGGAGAAGAAAGTCAGGTACTGTAACTGTGCTAGAATTCACACCTGAATACATATTACTAATGTTATTAATCTTTTATTTTCAGTGTCTTCGCACTGACTGTTTAGCACCAAACGTGAACATAATAACATAATAATATCCCTTCTTATATCTTTTGTTACTTGCAATGAAGTTTTTGCTGTTCATTGCTTAACATGACTTGTACGCCCTATTTCAGTATTATGGTAATACGATATACCATGGTATTTTGGGTATACTGAACACTTTTGAAATCTTGGCTGTAAAATTAGCCAAGCCCCCCTGCTCAGCCAATTTTGCCACCAAGATTTCAAAATACCACAGTATACCCAAAATAACACGGGAGCCTATACTGTATTACCATAATACCAAAGCAGGGTGCACAAGTCATATTGGAGGGTGGCTTATAAAAAAAACTATACTGTGGTTATAATGTCTGAACAGTATGATGGTATCAAAAATTAGACACCACCCAGTCCAATTTGGTAATAAACATAATATGTTTTTAAGTGCCCTGTTGGATGAACTTCGTGGATATGGTTATTAATAGAACCCCTCAACAAAGTTTAGAAGTGTGCTGGTGTTTAATGGAGTTGGTCTAGATCAGCTTTTTGGCCTGTTCCTCGTGGCCCCGTTTTGGTGTTCTGCTGATGTGCCCTGCAGCCTGTCAGGCTTGAGAGTTTTTCTCTCAGTTTGCACTCAATGGCACGCTTTCATGCACCGCTAACCAGATGGTTTTCCACTGTCAGCAGCCTGGCTAGCTGGTTTTCAGCAGGCTGTGCGGTTGGTCAGCTTTCAGATCGACAGCCGACGTACACCAAGGCAAGCTCAGAACTATGGATTTCAACAGGTACACACAATGTGGGAATTCTGCGTCTTGTGAGATATACTTCTATGCATGAATTGGTGTGGCCACCAGCTATGTCTATACTCACAAAAATCACTCTACGTATAAATTACACATGTATAATGGGCCAAAGAGGTATCCTTGACATTGTGGTAGGATTGTTTTTCAATGCCTCAGAACAGGTCAAATTACTTGTATATGTGTTTGAAGGTATATCACATGGAGTAAGGTTCTGTTATCGTTGAAATTCAGAATTTTTTTTGACCATTATGTAGTATGTATTTATCTGTGTGACATTTTATATTTAGATGTGCCATGTACATCTGGAACAGAATAATGTATTTTGCACACGATCCGTGTCCACATCACCATGTCTACCGGCTCTCTTTGTTACAGGGCGGCAGCGTGGTGTACACAGACATGCCGTGAGCTTTGCTTCGTGTGTGCTGGCGCGTGGTCCATTTACAGGCTAGCCTACTGTGCCTGCCCCACGGGTGGTTTCCTGCTAATGTCGGTACTCCCTAGGGGGATAAGACCGGAGCACACCGTCTGAAACCTCGACACAATAATGGGCCTTTAACCATGTGGGTCCTACGCCAAAGGCTCAGCCTCTTGTGCCAGTTGTGTCCTTTCTTTTACTGTGTCCCAGCTGTTTATTAATAGGAACTGGCTGAGAGTGGAATGCAGCATTTTCCTTTATAGCTATCTATACCACTGGCTGAGAGTGGAATGCAGCATTTTCTTTTATAGCTATCTATACCACCGACTGAGAGTGGAATGCAGCATTTTCCTTTATAGCTATCTATACCACTGGCTGAGAGTGGAATGCAGAATTTTCCTTTATAGCTATCTATACCACCGGCTGAGAGTAGAATGCAGCATTTTCCTTTGTAGATATCTATACCACCATCCTATGAAGGACCTGTTTTTTCTGTAGAGAATGGCTGCTGGGGACAACCAAGAAGTGTGATCCACCAGATCCAGGGAGAATAAAAATTGTTCTTACCCTCTCGAGAGGTGAAACGACAGCCATCGCATTAGCACTGACGTTAAAGTGAGCAGCTGACAGCAGCTGCAGTGTTGTAGAAGGCTGACGGGGCCATGACAGCCCACAGATACATCGAAGGTGACTGCCAGTCACATGGCTCAACCCTGTACGATCTTTAGCGGTAAGACACAATTCATATGATTTGGATCAGGCATTTATGCTGATTCAAAGACAATGCCTTGGAAGAAATCCTCCTTAAAAATATCAGTTTGAAAGGGTTGCCTAACTCCTTCCTGCAATTAAAACAAACGTAACTCACTCTGGTGCCACAGGGCTTCTGTTATTCCCCATGTTGCCTCGTGGGTTATAATTTTCCACAGCAATTGTTGAATATGATTACGGGCTAATTAACTAACAGCTGCTATACCCCTTAGACGTGACCTGAGTGAGGAATCTCAAAGGTAGCATGCAGATTTGAATCAGCCATGGTAGTTTCATGGTCTCCTTCATGAGGATAAGTATTAGCCTGCTGTGACGGGTTTCTATGTTGTTGGCAGTAGGATTTTGTGCCTTCAGTTCAGTTTGACTGAATGGATCTCCGTGTGTTGACACAGTGAATTGATTTCCGTCACTCTAAAGAGAGGCAATTAAAAATAAACAAAGATTGGGTTTCTAAGACCTAGGAAGAGGAGAAAAGCCGTGTATTATTAGTACGCAGACAGCAACGTCATCCTGCACAGACGGATGGTTGTTAAATATACATGCAAGATGTGGGTAATGGAGGTGTGAGCTGTGGCTTCATGACGTCGCTCCTATGGAGGCGCAGGTAAAGCGTCGACCTACCGTTAAAGGGCCATGGCTTGCCGCTCACTGCCCGTTGATGATGAGGTTGGCGTCCCGGGCATGTGACACGAGACCCATGTCACTGGAGGGTTCCTGTGTTCCCTGTCGCATCGGTCCATCAGTTCATGCCTCGTCGTGGTTTTTCTTTTTTCGGCATGACGCAAAGGAAGTAGCGGAGAAATACAAAGAGGGAAACCCATGAATAATACAGACCTTTCCCCCCGTCGCCCGCCATTCTCTGCCCCCGCCCCCCCCACCCCACATGGGCCACACAATGCGCCACACAATGCGCCATGGACCGTCCTGGCAGAGCAGATGCCCATTGACGGGGCTGAAGCCCTGATTAGTTATTAATCAGCTGAGCCCAATCATTGGCATGGCTGGGTATCAGGTGATCACCCGTCCAGGTCCCTGACCTGGCTCTCTGCGGCCGAGAACCTGCACATTGGCCTAGCTCAGGTGTCCCTGCTCCTCGCCAACGGGAAGCAAAGTGAAGGAGGCTAAACGTTAAACTGCACTGGAACAGAACCTTGATGTGTCGTGTGATAAGGCAAGGGAACGTGGGCGGCTCTGCCTTCATCCACCTCCGACTTGGGGCGGGCTGGACCTGTCTGGGCTACCCACACTTCCGTCTAGAGTCTCTGCCAAAACCAGGGTGTGAATGGAGGGCAATCTGGGGCTCAGACCATAGTCAGCTCTGGGTCCTAGGTAACCATAGCAGGCCCTGGAAAGTGAAACGCAACGCCACTACTTTCACGGTGGCTATTTCAATCACAACCCCACAATGGGCCGCCGTGTCAGGGAGCACATTAATGATGTAGGTCTTCAGTGTCTGTTACGTGTTATGAGAAGGCCTGGAGGAACGGGACTGAGCATCTCATCTGCACAAGTACTCTGTGTGTCTGGGGTTAAAGGGCATTGAGTATCCACACCCCTCTCTGTATTCAGAGGTAAACAGACAAGCAAGCGGACCTTTCTATAGCTATATGTAGGCACTTATCAGTGAAGCGCTGCTTCTTCTCACTAGCATTGTTTTCGACAGTGCATTCAGTGCATGCACGTTTAGCAGACGCACATACACACTTGCATTCATGTCAGGCATGAGCTCACTACCATAGACAAACATACAGCACTGACAAACACAAATGACTACTAAGGGTAAGTGCTAGTGGATAGGGGACCTGATCTTTTTTCACACTGCCACCTTTTCCTGTTATTAATGATGCTGTTACTGATGTTATTAATCCCTGGCACTGAAGCCCCCCCACCCACTCCAACCCGTGTCCTGATCTAAGGGCAGGGGCCATAAGGCGTCCATTTGTCGCTCTCGTCTTTCAAAAGGAAATCTATTTCTCATTATGGGCCTGTCCCAGTCTCCCGAGCCTGCAAATCCCCTTACCGCCCGTCGTGGCGAAGGGAGCGACTTTGACGCCCTGGGCCACTATCTGCCAGCGTTTTCCGCTGTGCAGTCGGCTTCCTGTTTGTGTGCTTCCTTTCGCAGAGAATGAATCAGAAAAAGAGGAGAGAAGGAGGAGTGTAACTAAAAAATGCAAATACTTCATTCATTGGGTGTAATCACAGCTGTGTTGATTCCAGTTTATGGAGGAGCTACTTTTATATATCATCAATAATTTCAAATAAAATATGCAGTATATGTGCGTAATAAAATGATGTTGCTTACACACTGTATGGCAACAATGAAAATGTATCCATGTGAAAGGAGTACTGGGTAGGATAGCGTAATGTACAGTGGGTAGAACATAGAACCAGTCTAGTAATTCTATATCTGTGGGGTCGAATTACTCATGCAGACACTGCAGTGTTGATCTGGGAGGCTGTAACACATGTCAGACTAAGTACATTGCATCTCATTACAGCAAGCCTGCAATAATAACTCAGCTGCCAATAGGAGCACGACAGTAGGGCTGTGTGCATGCATCTAGTCAAATGCATGATAAAACCCTTGCCATTGCGTATTTAGTTTATCGATGCTTTATGGTGCATTAATTTGGTGCATGTTTTCAGTCGCATTTATGGAATTACCCTGCATGGCCAAAAGTACATGGGTGCCAGCTTGCCCACAATCTCATTCTGAAACCATGGGCATTCACATGAAGTTTGTTCATCTGTCCTTTTATAATAGCCCATACTCTTCTGGGAAGAATTTCCATTAAATGTTAGATTGTTACTTGTGGGAATTGCTGCCCTTCCAGTTGGGTAACGGTGTTGTGCGATCAGGTCCCTTTCTGTAAGTTTGCATAGCCTACTATTTTACAGCTGAACTGGCTCCCAGATGTTTTGCATAATAACTCCTTTTGCAGTTGACCAGGGCAGCTTTAGCAGGGGAGCAATATGGCGAGCCAATTTGAAAAATGGCATCCTATGATGGGTTCAAGTTGAAAGTCATTAACATCGTCTGCATGACCATCCATCCTGCCGCCAGTATTTGTTGTTGAAGGTTCCATGGGTTAGTGCTTAATTATATACCTGGGTCAATAACGGGTATGACTTAATTATCCAATTCCACTAATTAACAGGCGTGTCCACATACATTTGGCCTTTAGATGCACCTCATAACTGTTTAAATTGCTTTAAATTGTAGGGTTTTTTTATATATATAAATACACACAGCCCTTTATTCGGGTTGCTCATTGAATTGATTAAACGTGTCCAGGGCTACTTAGAAGTTCATAAAATATTGCCGTTCAGAAAGCACTGAAGTATTCTGTAAGCTACTGTGAAATGATTACAATCATCCTGAAACTGGTATCTTTTTCAGAATTGGTGCCCTGCAAACCCTGTCCTTTGACGATCATGTTTTGCATCAGAATGACGTAGGACCTGTCCCCAGTGAAACCTAATGCACTGGTTTACCCCATCGCACAAATAGATGGTTGCACTGAAGTTATACAGTCATTGTCAGCCTACATCCTTAGTATCAAGTTTGAAATTTTTTGTCTGTCCCCTAAATTGACTTAATTCCCCTCCAACGGGATGGTGCCTGGACTGTTTTGAGTTGGCAGCATCTTTCTGTTTGCATCAGTCTTAGATTTGGGGAAATGGCTTACATGGGATTAAGCTTACAGGGCTTTATAAGCATGCTAGTTTTCTGCAACAAATCCCTTTTCAATTTAGCTATTTATTCTTTCCCCAGTGTTTTGTTTTGCTTTATGGTTTAAGATCAACAATACTGCTACAAATTAGTAGTATTCTGACTTCTCCCCTTATTAGTATTTCTTGAGACAATTGAATTGAATTGAATTGAATTCCATCACTGTTGGGCCCTTGAGGACATCCCTTAACCCCACCTGCTTTAGGAATGCTGGCTGACTATAAGTTCTGACCCCAAAACCTGCTCCCAACTGTGTCTATACTAGTGTTTTTCAACCCAGGTCCTCGAGGACCTCCACACGGTCCACGATGTTGCTCCCTCCCAGCTCCAAGAAAGAAAGTAGACTGTCTGGTAGGAAGCTGGGAGGGAGCAAAAATGTGGACCTTCTGGGGATCCCCAAGGACCTGGGTGAGGGTCAGTGGTCTGTAAATGTCTGCTGATATCTCTCATAAAGTGCAAATTGAGGAATGCAGGAATTGGTATAGAGTTCAACCGAAAACCCAATGCATGAAAGCAGTTCAGCTTTACACAGAGGTATAGATATTTGTCACCAAAGTACATTAACGATTCAACAGTTAAACAATGATAATTAACCAGCTGTGTCTGAAGCAATAATATGAGTGAAGCTGAATTAAACAATTTCAGCACCCTTAATGAACACCCAAATTTACTAATTCCTTGGCATTGTAAGCTGATCTTCATTTTGTATGTTATTTGCCTGTTTCTCTTTCAGGATGAATAGCCAGGGTACAAAATATTAGGCTTTATATTAGTATGCTAGTAGCCATTAAATTCCTCTGTACAATAATGAGAATTTGCATTTCGATTTAAAGGCTGTTGGTTTGCATTAAGCCGTATTATTGCCTTACACATATTCAGCTTCCCTGCCTTAAAAGTTCGCTTGGATATTGACTTCAGTATATTTATCAGTTTTGATTGCTTTTGCAATTGTGTGCTTCAAGGTTGTGGGTTACCATGACATTAAAATGCATCTGTCCAAATATTATAATATATAGTTCCATGATAAAACTTGTCTGAAACAATGAGAAAACAGGACAGTACATGAATTATTATGTTTTAAAAGGTGCGTTTTTAGTGGTAAAAGCTCAACTATTTAAGTATTTTTTGGGGAAGAATGATGTGGAAGTATATGTAAGTATAGTTCAATGCAGGTACTTTAATTTTAAGCATATAGAAATCTGCATTATATGTTTTTCAGAATTAGTTTCTTTTTGTATTTTCAATGGTTCTGGGACATTTTAAACCAAATAATGGCAGCGTGTCAACCGCAAAACCCTCCATGACTCATAGAATCAGAGTATCGTGACGAAAAATGCTAGACTCCTCCCATTTCCCCAGGTTCCTGATAAGCTGTTTACTACCAGATGGTTCAAATGCATGGACCTGTTTACTATTTAAAAACCCAACAGGCCATGGAAGGCCTAGAAGGCCATAGAATAGCTGAGTCTGAATTTTTATGTACTGTTGGGACCTAGAATATGCGCTGCTTACACGTATTTGAAGGAACCAGTTTGTAACAGTGCAATCAAAGGCTGAATTAACTGCAAATCGGTATTTCCCCAGTTCTTATGATATATGTCCTGTGGCCTTTTATGATCTACCATAGTCTCTAGGATTCTGGAATGGATGGTGAATTCATCACAAATTGAATGGCTATGAAGCATGGAGGTTTCCTGCTGAGATGTGACTGGCATCATGCATAGTCTAGGTTTTGACTACCTATATAAATTTATATGTATTCTTATATACATAATATACATTTGAAAAAGGAAATTCTAAACACATTTTCAAGATTCCATGAAGGATCTCACAAGTTCCTCTCTCTTCCTCTCTCCCAAGCATCACCTTTTCTTCGACACCTCTCCCAAAGCGCCTCTCGCTCATTATAAACATATCTTTATCAGCACTGCAAGGTCTCAACCACTTAACTGAGTGTCTGGATCCAAAATAGTTTCATACTCATGCCTCTTATTCCAGGTCCCTGGACAAACTATATTTATAAAGCATTCCATTATGTTTTAAATCAATGACAGGGGAAATGGAATTGAACCAAGGAAAGTGGGATGAGATATAAAGAAGAAAAGTCTCCTATTAGAAAATGTAATTGACTGTCGTCACAGTTTTCCAGTGGTAATATGGGCGGTCAGTTTGCCCCCACAGTATAAATAGACATCCAGCATACACTCTCTAATGACTTTCCAACAACATCTATTCATCAATGCTTGGATAGGTAGCCGTGGGATATTATTAATGAGCTGGCATGCCATCACTCAGCATGCAATGTGGCAAAGATTCAAGGACCTTTAGCCCCGAGTTGGAGGTGTCTGTGTAGACAACTGCTTCACTAATTGAAGAGGCGGAAAAAAATATAACTCAGAACTTCTATTTGATGACATACAGCTTGTCGTTAGCTTAAAGGAAAAAAAAAATAGAGGTGGCCATCTTTGTTTTCTATATGCGTGATCCTGGCTTCACACATCCCCCATATCGAAAGACTAGTGGTTCGCTTGTCTATGAAAAATATGTTTTGTTTTCCTCATTTATTTTAGGCAAGCTTGCTTCAGCGAAAACCTCAACCTCTGGTATCACATCTGAAACACAGTTGCAGTTGCAGTTTTATTATTATCAGGTTTCATTGTTATAAATGGGTTTCGGTGCAATGCTGTGTCTAAACTGCATTTAGTATTTGATCCTATGTATGCCCAGTTATGGACTGGAATGGTATTAATAATGTCCCCTGCCTGCATCACTGCACGCCTTTGAACAGGCTCCAGATTCACCATGAATGTAAAATTTAAAAACAGATTGAATATTTGTAATAAATATATTGAATCCCGGTCAGCAGCTTAGCCTGTTATACTTAAATGTATGTTGATTTTTTTCCTACTTGTAATATTGCAGTACTTTCTTATTAAAAAAAAGTTTAGTAAATAATTTTGGTCATTATATAAAGTTTCATAAAATACATTTATCCATCCATCCATTTCCTGTGACTGCCTATCTGGTACAGGGTTGCAGTGCTCGTTAAATACAGTTATAAAATAAAAAATTCGCTAAATACGGTAATTGCCAGTCTCTTTGTGTCCATCCATCATTTTTAATAACCACTTATGGTCGCGGTGGAAGGAAGGCCATCTAATGAAGCTTAGGATGCAATGTACGGTAGACCTTGAAGGGGAGACAGGTCCATCAAAGGGTACTTATACAGACACACATTCATTGACACAGATATACACTTAGTGGCAATTTGCACTGACTGATTCACCTGAACAGCTTGTTATTTTAGATTACAGGGGGAGTCTGCCGCCCTAGAGGCAGGAGGTGACAGCGGTACCATCTGAGTCACAGTATTATCCACTGCTTGCTATGTTTGCTAAAAATACTTTGTGGCTTGGACCTATATTTCTTCCCAATTCCATAATATTGATGCTTATGCTATATGTGAAAGACTCATGCAAAAATAAAATGCAGGCAGGTGTTAGTTTGCTTGCAGAACTGAGTCTATCATCATAAAGTCATACCAGACAGTTCTACAGTCTTAGTTTTGCAGACTGTCCGACAATAGGCGAAAAAAAACGTGTGCTGTTTGAGCCCTGGGTTGAGAACAGCTATTGGCGAAAAACCCTCTGATGACTAGGGGCTGTACAGTTCAGTCTTTAAGGGGGAGTGCAAACTTAATTAGACTGTCAACAGGAAATCATTGTGGTTAATCATAAAGACTAATAGTACAGGAAGTCAGACGGACATCAACGTGAGCTTGTTGCATTAAAAAAAAAAACTCATAGTTGAAATGACAAAGGCCTTATTAAGAGCAATTATTTTATTGTTTTGTTGTTTTTTTTATTTAACCATTGTTTTTACTGAATGTGACATTTGGATGTTTTGCTTGGTATCAACCTATAGAATTTAATCATGTAAATCAATATTTACGTAATCTACACTTATTAATACTGAATATTTAGATTACATTCTGTTTGCGTCATGCATTTTCACTTTACTTCAAATGTATCAGTGGCCTGATAATATGACGTTAATATCGACAAACAGTTATCAAATATAACACAGATGTGTATTCTTTTGTTTATTTTATGGTAGAATATCCTGAGTGGCTGACCTTTGTGTAATATGCATTATAACTGCATCATATAACTTGTTCATTCTTGGTTTAAGTATAAATTCCATTCTTCATTAATAACTAGAACGTGTGTCCATTTCATCTAATAATGTTCTGTAAACGTAAATGTTCATTCAAAATTAAGGGACTACTTAAGGGACAACTTTCTTGATATCAGTTGGAGCTCGGATAACCACCTTATCCATGCACCATGGATAACCACCTAATTAATGATACTTACATGATTATAAGAGACTGACCAATCAGCATACAGCGAGAACTCAGTGCTTAAGTGAAATCCAGGTCCTTTTGATTTAAATGGTAATTTACAAATCCTGTCCTAGCCCAAGGGGTCCTCCCCGGCATGGATTAAGTGGTGACCCTAGTTGGAAAGGGTTTCTGGTTTAGTTGACCTCCTTGCCATGATATGGGCAGCCACCTTACAGATTAACTGATTTTTCTCAAAACACGACGCTGCATGACAAAAACACTTTGCTGGCCCTACTGGTACCAATTAATCTCCTGACCCTCAGATTACCCTTCGGTTACCATGGTGCCCCCAGACCAGACCTGTACTGGAAATGTGCCATTTATGAGTCAGCCACACAGGGGAGAGTCCATCACTGAGCTCTGGCTGAAGCTGTTGTAAGTGTTTATCAGTCAACAGCTCATGCTACACAATGCTACAGTACGCGATGAAAACAATGTTTCATTCATGGAAATTAAAGTAAACATCTCATTATTAGCAAAGAGACGTTATTGGTTTGAAGATGTGCTATTCAGGGATGCACGTAACTGGTGCGCAGGTATGCATTTTACATATGAGACGATATGCGTGGCAATTTCTTATCGTAACAGCGCATATGCATACTTATTTTATGTTGCATTTGTGCTGTTACGACAAGAAGTGGCGTTTTAAGCTTTATACAGCGAACGCATACTCACGCGCCAGTTACGTGTATCTCTGGATATAATGAGTCAGTAAGAAACAGTATCCTCAGCATTATCCATCGAAGGGTGTACCCCTGCACCTCAGGGACCGCTGTGACCCTGACCAGGACAACCAGAGAAGCTGGATAGTTGGGATGTTAGTAAGTTGGTCTTACTGTCTGAACCAGTAGTTTCTTTGCTGTGAGAGAACAGTTTTGTCCCAGTTGTTCTGTGCGACATTTCCCCATACTGTGATAAAATCTATTCATTACAAACTCAATTTTACCTCCGGATGAGATTGTTCCATGGTAAATAAAATGACTCCGTCGCAAAAGCCCTAACAGCTGATATAGGATATTTTTCCAGTGTTCCTCAACTTGTAGATTTTTCCCCATTTTTTTTGTGAAACTTTCAATGCTTCCCAAGTGCCAGTTGTACAGCTGCACCATGTACCGTAATGTGTGAGTATGTCTGGGTGGCGAAAGTTGTCTGTGGTTTTGGCTTCTCACTAAACCAGACAG
Organism: Mormyrops attenuatus; assembly: GCA_026777985.1. NCBI lineage: Eukaryota > Metazoa > Chordata > Actinopteri > Osteoglossiformes > Mormyridae > Mormyrops > Mormyrops attenuatus. The sequence continues at coordinate 8,147,934 of JAODKC010000039.1, forward strand.
CTGGGTGGCAGTGCCTGGAGCTAAGAGAAATGAAACAACACACCAGCTGGGTGAGACAATGCAGGGAGAGCCCAGTGCACCATCCTGTACTACTGAAGATTGACTAAACTACAGATATCACATTATCCGTGCTGTTCTGCTTGTTGGCTCTTCAAGTGTTTTACATTTTAATGATACTTTGATTTAGACCAGATCATGTACAGTGTCAGAAAAAAATTTACAAATTTGTACCGTTGAGGGTACAAATACTTGCCACTGGGGCTGTACCCTCAAGGGTCTGCCAATTGTACCCTCTCTGCAAGTAAATGTACCTAATGCAGCATGTAATGTGATGTGCATGTAAATGTAGCCCAGTTTAAGCAGTAGTGAGCACAGTTAACCGAAAAGTTAGCTTCGATAACCGCTAATCCACTAACTCCAAAGTTGAATTCGATGACGCTAAACCAATTAACCACAAAAAATTAGCAGGCGCTAACGAAACCCGCTAACTTTTATTATATGAATTTAATTTTGGTTTAGTTTTTAGCTCTGAAACCCTTAAACACATACTTGGAGAGCCAAAATTTTAACCTGTTTAACACTTATGTCCCATGTGTCAGACTAGAGTGATCACCAGGGGATATTTAGGACTTACCTAATTGGGTATTGTAGGATTCTGTAGAGTCTCCGGAATAAATCTGAATTTAAATTTTCTTCCTATCACATTCCTTTTGGGAGATATTAGTATTTTTGGCAGAGAAGCCCTATTTCACAACTGGCCCGAGCTGATATTTTGCCCTCAGTGAAGCCACTTGGGGACTACAAACATGGCAGCGTTTACCCAGAACTAGGAAGGAGGGTCTTGGCTCTTTATTGGTCTAGAGCTCTGTCAGTCGGAACCCAAAAAAATACAACCTTTAAAATACCTGTATCACGAAGCAGGATTTTTAGCTTAGCTGGATACCTGTCAGATTTAAGGTAGTCTGGGTGAAATGTAAGTGAATGAAGATAAAGTCCATTTACACTAGGATACCTTAAATGCGACAAGTTATCTGGCTAAGCAAGAAATCCAGCTTCATGATACAGGGCCCTGCTCTCTGCTTAGTTCAGGGTAGCCCAGTTTAAATGGATTTTGTTTTCATTCACTTACATTTAGCCCAGACTACCTTAAATCTGACAAGTTATCAGGCAATCAGGTCTTGTGTTTGTACATAGTCAGCCAACAGCGTGCCAGATAGACTGTTGCAGACATGGGTCTACAAACATTTTTGACCATTAAACTTTATTCACTGTACCTGTGAAAAAATGTTAGCAGATTTACATTTAGCGGAATTACATTTAGCAGAAGCTAATCAGTCCGCTAATGGTTTTCAAAATTACCAGAAACGCTAATCCCCTAACGAAAAAGTTAGCAGATTAACAGAACCCTGCCTATCACTTAAGGTACAGAAATGGACTGAGTCTGAAGTACTCTGGGCTTTGGGCTGCATTTTGTGTATCAAAGGTGCTACACAATAAATAAATTTTATTGTTATCATTATTATTATTTTATTATTACCCTATTTTCTGACAGTCAGCGGCTTGCCTAGAAATTCTGGGCCCCACCTACCCAATTCTTTTGTATAATTTTACGTATTCAAAGGCCCCTATCAAATGCTGGACCTACTGAATCTGCCGGCGGACCTATGCCCCTCTGATACCCCTGTATGGCCATTACCTTTCCAGGTATTTACGATTCTGGTGAGGCTTTGGTGATGGAAAATGCTGTAAGGTTTTACAAAGCCGTTTTCATCATTGAGTTGTGCACTTTTTAATATGATTTTTAAATTGGTTTCAAGTACGATATTAATAGCTACCTGGTGCTGTGAATCACAGTCACAGTTTCATAATACTTGAATAAAAAAATGATATAATCACACCTGGTTTAACTGCAGGACAGAAGACCGTGTGAACATGTGCAACAGGCAGAGTATCAGCTGATTGTAAAACAATGACAATTTATTATTATATTATTGCATGTTCGCTCCCCCAAATATTCTGGGGCTTGAGTCCCCCAGAGGACACTGGGTTGGGGTCCCAGTGTGGCAGGGGATTGTGTCCCCTTGCACAAGGACCAGAGAGGGAGGTTCCTTACAGAGACCACAGAGTCCCCTACTGAGAACGTGGGTGGTTAAAGTCTAGTGTCATTGGTGGTATTATTATTTGTTTTTTGTTTGTTTGTTTATTGAAACTGATTCTATTTGAAAAAAATTCTGAGCTGCTGTTTTTTGAATTCCTTTCTTTGAAATGTCTGTAAAGCACTTTGTAAACCCTGTTGTTAAAATAGTGCCATATAAATAAAGATTGATTGATTGATGTAAGATGCAATGCTAGATGGAAGGAGGAAGGAGAGTCTAATTCTGCACCTTAGGATGTAGCGGTTCAGGTACCTGACTAAAAGCCCAGAATGCTGTTGTTTTTCCCGTACGCATTTGATGACCCTTGATGCAGTCCCGAGCAGCAGTCGCACAGTCGCGTGACGTCACAGCGATGGTGCTATATTGTTCTGCCGTGCAGAAGATGTCCCACCCGTGCCAGGCTGGGAATGTGAACAACGCGCGACCTCACTGCTCACCCCTGCTGCGAATTGGCTTAGTCCGCGAGGTAGCCTGGGTATTGGTCTATCACCATGCAATTCTGCACCAAGTCCAATTGGACACGCTACACTGAATAGCAGTTACAGGCAAGCCAGCTCCTCCTAAGACCATTAGAGATGGCCGTGAAATGGCTTTAGCAGATGATTTGACATCGAGTCCAATTGACCGCCTACTCAAAACTAGGGCTTATGGCAGTGACAGAACCAAAGAAAATGGTGCACCCTTGAATGGATGAGTCAGAACTTCGCATTTCAACTTTTGTATCTGCTGTGCATCCTGTTCTGCGATAGCAACTTTGGTCTGGTTTTAGGAAGCGCAATAAGGTAGATGGGAGCAGTGGAGACACAATAAAGGACAGAGAAGTTTGGTTGCAGGAGGACGGAGCAGTCAGATCATTAGGATAAGCAGCCAAGAGGGATCTCATAGATTGTGATTTTGGGGCTTGCAAATGTGTTAAAGTCTGTATTTATTTAATTATAGACACAAGTACGCTAGCTATGCTTCGCTTAGTACCTATTACAATCACCTGTTACCTATAACAGAGTGCTTTGTACTTCTCATTTATAATTTATGGGCCTATTTGTCTGGATTTATGCTTCATGTTTAGCTCATGCCTTTCAGTGCTACGTGCAGTCGAACTATTTCTCAGAATACAGTAATTTATTTATTTTCTCTGAAGTAATAACAAAGTATATAATAAAGTAATATAGTTTGATAGTATCCTTTCTGTTTTCGGGACCTGGGGGGGGGGGTATGTTTCATCCGTGAAGTCCATAGTTCCCCTCGTTGTATCTCATCACATCAATGCTGACATCACTGTCTTCACGCAAAGCCGATTAAGTGAAATGATGATGATACGCTACAGACCTGGAAGCAGAGGAGACATTTTTCCTTCTATTGCGCATAAACATCTTAAAATTAAACTAATTGATTCCAGACAGCAATAATGACCATGGGCATTAGGTTCTAATGAATGGTCTGTTTTTTTCCCACTGTAACTGATACAGTAGCTAAGCTCAGGTTTACAAAAATACCTTCTGCCTGGAACCCTGGTTTGCATGGGGGGGGCTGCCACCGCCCTCCCCATGCTTCTGTCATCACCATTATCTCCTGCTATCACTCCCCCGGTGGCCAAGTATTAGATAAATGGCCCTACACCCAGACGGTCCCTGAGTCCGTTCACCTTCATCTCCTCCGCTCCTTTCTGCCTGGGCAAATCTAGCGCTTTTATCAACTGCATCTATTCAGAAGAGATTCCCTCCAGACATTCACTGGCCGTGAGAAAACCTCTGTGTGTGTCAGCCCTCTGTGGACTGGATGGCAGCTGCGTATCGCCTTATAAAGCAGGAGGGGGATGCTGAGCTATTCCCGCAAGCCCTCACAGACATTCATTATATTTGCCGTCATAATCCTGTAAAAATTTAGCAAAAACTAAGTCCTGATGCCAGTCCCCCCTCCCCCATTCATTCATGCGTTCATTTATTAATTTTCGTTTTTGCTTATCTGTTAAAAGGCTGCAGTTTTCATAAGCAGCCATTGGATCGAAAGCCTATCAATACCGTTATAGCCGCATTTTATTCTGAGCCTAGGCTAAGTGTCGTCTAAAGGAAATTTATGCATTTTCTAGGCTGGCCGAAAGTGTCTCTCGGGTGATGTATTGATTCCTGCCAGTGTATTTTATCCTGGGGAGGGGAGGGGCGAGAGATGCTGGGGACTTCCTGCTCTCTATTTTGCTCATCATGGCTGCCTGCCAGGGAGGTGGGCGTGGGGTTTGCTGGGATGCCACCCGTGCAGCATGGCGCTAACAGGAGGAGACGTGCCCACTGCCGCAGATTCGGCACTTTTTCCCTGGCATGCGAGGCGGGGGCCCACAGAGAGCTGTCGGCATGTACGCCGCCCCTGTGCTGACGCCTCACTCCCATCCGAGGTCATCTCCCCACCGAACATGGTGCAGATAATGCCTCCTCTTCCTTATTGTGAAGAGCGTTTGGAGATGGTTGTAAACATCTTGATTGCTCCACAGCCTCTGGATAGCCAAATCTAAGTGTTATTTTTCTGATTTCCTATCTGCAGTAGTGTGCATGCTGCTGAAACCTCCTGCTATATTTTATCATATTTACACCAGAATCTGACATAAGCCCGTATCCAAGAAGACTAAAATAATCTCGGTGTTGTCTCCTGCTGTACATCTTTTTATTATCTACATTGTTCAGTGATATCAGGTAAAACAGCACAGTCATTCATCAATATCAAAATAACAGTTTAACATTTATAGTAAATATTAATATATTTATAACACAAATAACATTCCTGAATGCCTGCACCACAAAAATGTTGAATCTGCAATTATTATTTTCCACAGTTATTATAAAGAGCTATGACAAATATTGAGCTATGACAAATTAATAGATCATTCTCAACTGAAGTATTTAACTACCTCGGAAATAGCTGAACTGCTTATGGGAAAACTATACAATGACTGTGACCATCTGCCCCTTTTTATTTTTATATAATAAGAATTCAGTTCAAGTTTCCTCTAAGAATCCCTGATAAAGACTTAATCACATTTAATTATAAGATTAGGATAATATACTGAAATCCCTTATGAAATGAGGTTTCACAATATTATGGGGAACGTGATTATGAGCCGCTTATTAGGATTTAATTAATTTGCACAATTGAATTCCTAGAGAAGAAGTGTCCAGTGCAGATTTCAGTGTTCAGGTAGAAGCTTGGGAGGGACACAGATTTTGTGGGGGCGCACCGTACTGGAATGGAATTCTGGTCTAGGATGGCTTGGCAGTTTGTCAAGTGACATCCCTGAAGGACATTCTGAACAGAAGCTGTTCCAGATTGTCAAAGATTATTTTTTCCCAAGCTTGAAATGTGAGGTTTTATGTGAAAGGGGGCATCTAACACGGACACAGATATAGATATGCAGAAAGGCACAACTAGATAGCAGTGTCACTCATGCAGAGAAGGCAAGCCTTGCATTTCTGTGACCAAGTGGTACAACTGTTTTGGGCCTGGAACTTAAGCAGTGCGGTGTAAGTGTTATGTGACTCTCTACCTCCTCTGTAATATTTAATTCTGACAAAGCGCTTGGCTTATCAGGATTGTGTGGTCTCTTTATATGCTACGAACATGTGTCATTTACTAAGTTATGATAAAACCAACTGGTTTCTTATACTGGGTTAAGAAACTTGAAGGAACGGGTCCCTAAAATTACTCAATAAAAAATAATACAATTGTTTCTTTTTGGGTGAAAATGTTTCTGCAATAAAACAGTATAATAGTAGTGGCAAAATTAATAATTGGAAGTCCATCCATCCATCCATCCATTTCCTGTAACCACTTGTCTTATTCAGGGTCACGGGGGGTCCGGAGCTCCTAGAGGCTACGGGTGCAAGGCAGGGAACAACCCAGGATGGGGCGCCAACCCATCGCCAGACACAATCACACACCATTCACACACATGCACACCTTCAATTTGGTAACTAAGTAGAAGTCATTTTATTCAAATCTTCTGTTGCTCTTTAGTTCCTCATTTATACATTGTAAAATTTCTCAAATAACCCTACAACATATGTTCATCCTACCTAGAAGATCTGGTTTATAGCTGTGATGTTGAGAAACAGCTAAGGAATAAGGACCGCCTTGTACTGCTGTGAAATATGCTTTCTGTCACAAATCTGTAAGGCTACAGAGAAACATGACTAACAGTTCATCGTTCTAAAAGTGTTACTGAAGTCCAGCAGATGTCATGTTTTTTTTTTCTTCTTTACTGGGAACATTTTATGACAAATCAAACCTATAAAATACTTTATATCCATGTCCTCTAGCATATATTTTGTATGGGGCATGGGAGTTGTATGAGAGATGGGAAAGAATTATTAATGAGTGTCATTAGGTATTCAGCCCCTATATGTGTGTCAGGATTGTGGGAATCTAAACAGCGTGTGATTGGCCAAAAGGGTTTCATGTTAGCCTCCATCCGACATTTTAAGTTTATGGGTCCATTTCATATCTGGGTAGTTACTGTGCAGCTCTCTCACTTTTCTTTTTCCTTTTCACTCTCTTTCCTTCTTCCACTGTGATAGATTGTCCTTTGAAACCCTTCATGAAGTCACCATGGAAACGTCCGGCCATGCAAGGAATATTTATGAGTGAATCCCCATGTAGGGCATCCCCCTTCTCTTTTCTCTTTTTTTATATCCATCCTTCCCAGTCTTTCCTGCTCTTGTACTCTCTTTCTCTGCCTGTGTTTTTCCAAATATCGCTCTTCCTAACGATATCCCAGATCTTTTTACTTGGGCTTGCCAAATCTTTTCCTAAACTCCTAAGTCTTTTTCTTGACAATATTTTCAGATATTGCAGAGCTCTAGCAAAACAAGCTGCTCTCTACACGTTCTGGTAAAGCACAGACTTTGTCAAATACAGTTAATATTACACTAACACGCTGAGTAAAAGGCAACCATATCTAGCACAGCTCAACTGTTTGTTATTCAAGTCATTACAAGCCTTAGATGTGCAGCCCAGTAGAGCAGAATGGGAAAAAGGGCCCAATGTGCAATGCATCATGGGACATTAAATTAGCAAACAAACCAGTAGGGTAATCAGATGACAGGTTGACGTATGGCTCAAGCTTGGAGGGCTATTCCGTTTTGCAAGGTTGACTTGGCAGTGCATAATTTTCAGAATGGAAAGGCAAAAATATGTATTTAGGTTATGTATTGCTGTTCATGCTGACACACCTAATCAATCCAAAGGGTGTATTATGGATTTTCATATTATATTATCATTGTTGATTGTAAGTATTGTTGACTAATGTTTTTTTACTGTGCCTACAGTGACAAAACAAATGTTTTTCTTTTCTTGATGAAACCACTTAAAAAAGTGAAAGAACAGAACGATTTGTGACTAATGCATTATGCTGGCCTGCAATGAAATACCCAGTCGTGATGGTACAAGGTGCACAAGCTAAACTCACACATATAAATATATACACAAATGTCAGTCACCGCACTGTCAAATATGCAAAATATGGTTGCGACACATGAGACAAACTTTTCACTTACTGACCCTTTTTTATCAGCTGAATATCAAGACCTAATTCACAAATGCAAAACATAAACCCTAAGACACTAAAATGCTCTCAGAATTACTAATACTGGCAAAAAATATGGTCATAGGCGAAACAAAAAAGTTTTCCCAGTGTCTGACTTTTTAAGTGTCATGCAGGCTAAAGTGAGCCATGTGCTAGCTGACATTATCTGTGGCATAAAAATAATGTCCTGTCTCCTTTGAACCATGTCCTTTTTGTGAAGATTCAGGCTTGGCCTTTTCTCGGCAGCAGACATTTGGCTTATTAAAGCTTCGGGTGAAAAATTAGCCTCCAATCCCATAGAGAGCCAGAACACGGGCATCTGTTTTTTCTCACATATCTCCTTGCATCTGTTGCAATATGGTAGTAGCTCAAAGAAACTGTGAGGTTCACAAGCCGACTTTTTAACAGTCATTTATAAATATCTATCAGCCTTTAATCATCGTGCCTTTATTCTCCTCTGCCTCCTCCTCCTTCCTCATAGGTGACCGGTACTACGCCTCCCAGTTCAACTCCTCTCTTTTCCCTGCTCTCGCACCATGTTTGCCGTTCCAAGGAGAGCCATGGGGTCCTGCCTCGGACTGTCTCTCCCAACCATCCTGCTCCTTCTGGTTCTGCTGCTTCAGCGGTGCTCTCCCGAGTCTCAGCCAATAGAGGTGGAGCCCGTTTCGCCGTCCATCACCACGGAGCTCTATGGCAACGACAGCGATGAAGCCAAGGCCCCCTGTAGCGACTTGACCATCTGTAGTCCAGGCATTCTGCTGCCTGTGTGGCTGCCTCTTCAGCCCAGCTTGGGGGTTCAGGTGGCTCGAGCCATCGTCTACTTCATCTCCCTCATGTATATGTTCCTGGGTGTATCCATCATTGCTGACCGCTTCATGGCCTCCATCGAGGTCATCACCTCTCAGGTACGGTAGACCGCCCGTCTGTTTGTTGGCGCAGATGTGCCCAAAACTCCCTTGTTTCTTGGCCCCCATTATCTGCCCACCATCACAGGCCAGTATCTAGACATATATTAAGACAGAGTGAAAAGAAGGAGAGTGTAGCACTTCATCAGGCTGAATTTCATGTCCTAGGAAGAACATGTTCTGAGAATGTTTGTATTTATTGTCTTATCTCATCCTGATTATTGTGCTCATGAAGCATGGGTGATTTGATCTGCATGATAATGGCAACAAATTTCGTATTTAGAATTGAATTTTATACTATTATTTCAATTACCAGCTTAGCTAAGTGTGCTAAAGACATGAGAACTAATAAGCTAAATAACTAAACCACGCTCTCAGCTTTATAATTGTCTTTATAAGTGCCTTGTTTTTACATTAAATGCATTTGTTTGCTACTGAGAGCAATACATTCTCCCTGTATTTGTTTATATGAAGTGCCAGAATTGCCAGTTATCGTATTTATTATTATCTTACTCCTAAGTGAGAAGTGACTAGTGAGCTCTCAGCAATGAACTGTAATTACAATGGAGTGAGCAGCAGCATAAATGAGAAGGCGCTCTTAAGACATAAAGAAGATAATGCATAAACAACAGTTGGCAACCCGTTACATTAACTGCACCTTCATAATGCATTCATAGAGCATTCATATGCAGCGTGTAAGTATACTTTAACATCCTAACATACCATAACAGCTTTAATATACATTAATAACAAACATTATATGATTACATAATTAGTTAGTTTTTTTATTGTCATATAACATTTGTTATTAATATATAACAAAGCTGTTGTGGTATGTTAGGATGTTAAAGTATACTTAAATGCTTAACTTATGAATGTTCTATGAATGCATTATGAAGGTGCACTGAATGTTCTACGAATGCATTATAAAGGCATTATAAATGTGCAGTTAATGTAACGCATTACCCAACAGTCACACATAAAATTTGCATAGCGCAGTTGTGCATCTGCTTCCTGACATACATGGCCCTTGCTTCAGGAGAAGGAGGTCACAATCACTCTGCCCAATGGGGAGACATCAGTGGCCACCGTGCGTATCTGGAATGAGACAGTGTCCAACCTGACGCTGATGGCTTTGGGCTCCTCAGCCCCTGAGATTCTGCTGTCTGTCATTGAGGTATGTGCTGTGAGAGGAGTCTGACCCACTTTCAGTACTAAAGATTTAGGTTATTCTAAGTGTTATGGGGGGGGGGGGACAAGTTAAAAGCAGGTGGGGCAGGACAAGGGGCTAATTAAAAGCAGGGGGGCAGGAAAGAGGACAAGTTAAAAGCAGGGAGGGGTCAGTACTGGGTTCAAATTAAAAGCAGGTGGGCAAGAAAGGACAAATTAAAAGCAGGGGGCAGAAAAGGACAAGTTAAAAGTGGGGGGGGCAGGAACAAGGGACAAGTTAAAAGCAGGGGGGGTATAAAAGGGGAGAAGTTA
>JAODKC010000039.1:8160559-8189435 GCA_026777985.1 Mormyrops attenuatus
TCAAAAATATATTTTTCTTCTTACTCACTTAGCAGTCTCAAAAAACTTTTCCAGCCTCCACATCACTCCCCTCCCTCTGTCCCCCCCCCCACCCCTTTACCCCCCCCCCCCCCCCTTTTTGGGGGGGGGCGGGGGGGGCATGGGGTGATGAACCATTGGGTGCGAAGATGTTTTGTGGTCAAGCCTCTGGTGGGGGAGGACTGGGCGAGCAGGCTAATGTTTTTTTTTGCATTTTTGGGTAATTATTCGTGGGTGGGGGTGGGGCACAGGTGGCCTTTTGGAGGGACAAGCCCCCCATGGAGATCCATCCGTGGTCCAGACACTGCTAAGCCCCAGTTTTGTCGGTTCAATTCAATTCAATTCAATTTTATCTGTATATTGCATTTTCACAACATTAAATTGTTTCAAAGCGCTATTGTCTTGTTGTTGTTCAGCATGTGCTCATATATGCGCAGACGAGATGTCGAGCCCCACTCAGTCTGACTCCATCTGTACAGGTGATCCGTATCCTTAAAGAGCTGAAGCAGAAGTACCCAGACAAGGAACTAGAGCAGCTGGTGGAGCTGGCCAACTACTATGCCCTGCAGCACCAGCAGAAGAGCCGCGCCTTCTACCGCGTCCAGGCCACGAGGATGATGATCGGGGCGGGGAACGTGCTGAAGAAGCACATTGCCGACAACGCCCGGCGGGCGGCGGCTACCGAGGATACCATCGAAAAGGACGACCTGGAGACGTGCAGCCACATCTCCTTTGAGAGTCCCCAGTGGCAGTGCATGGAGAACTGCGGCATGGTTGCCCTTGCTGTTGTCTGCCAAGGCGGCACTGGTGAGAGCACCTTCTATGTGGACTACCGCACGGAGGATGGCTCCGCCAATGCCGGCTCGGATTATGAATACAGTGAGGGCACCCTAGTCTTTAAGCCTGGGGAGACTAGAAAGGAGATCAAGGTGAGTGAAGAACACAGCGGGGAGAAAAGTATTGTTCAAGATGACCGCCTCTATGTTCATTTATATTTTCAGAGGTGGAAGGTTCAGGTCCAGAAAGTAAAAATGCCGACCAAGATTTGAAATCAAAGAGTCACAGTAACAGTGTATTCAGGTGGTCGGCTAAAAAATAATCTGGTCTGGATTTGTACTTTCTGTACCCGAACTTCCCACCTCTGTATATCTGTTATACTAGCAGTAAAAATGTGTAGAATACTAATAGAAAAAGTTTGCAAGGCCTCTTGTTTGTAGGAGGCCAGGTAATAAAGAGTTTAACTTGATAAATTTTCAAAAGATGCCCTGACTGTAGGCGGGTAGTTTAATGGGACTATTTAAGATGAAAAATACGGTGTCCCTGACTTCTGCTTTGGCTGTATATCAATAGGACGCTTACCCTCATTAAAGTCTACAGTAATCAAACTGTTTAGAGCAAAATCTATTTTCAGTTTGTACCGTAGATGTATTGCTGCTTCGAAGGTTCTCATTGTGGCAGTCATGTGCATTAGAAACATCTTGCGTGTCACAGGTAGGCATCATCGACGATGACATCTTCGAGGAGGACGAGCACTTCTTTGTGAGATTATTGAACTTGCGTGTGGGCGACGCAGAGGGCATGTTCGAGAGCGAGGGTGTGGGCATGGCGCCCAAGGGCCGGCTGGTGGAGCCGTTGGTGGCCACTGTCACCATCTTGGATGACGACCATGCTGGCATCTTCACCTTCAGTGAGCGTCTGGTGCGTGTGAGTGAGAGTGTGGGCACCATGGAGGTGACGGTGGTCCGTAACTCAGGTGCTCGTGGCACCGTCATCATCCCATACCATACGGAGCCGGGAAGTGCCCGCGGAGGTGGCGTGGACTACGAGGATGCACAGGGGGAACTGGAGTTCACCAACGACCAGACCACGTGAGTCTGCTGCACCGGCCTGGAACACACAAGAGCTCACAGTAGGATCACAGATGGGGGGCGAGATTGGCTTTTCCTTGATTGCCTGGAAAGTGAGGTGTATGCTGTGGACAGAATGAGCAGGATAGCGTTTTGGGTTTTAATGGATTAATATAAGCACTCTATTTCTCTTTGCAAGGAGTGGATAAATTAAGCAATTGCATCAGAAAAATAATCAGTAAAAGGTAACTCTTTACATTAACTGCACCTTCATAATGCCTTTATAAAGCATTCATGGGACATTCAGTGCACCGGCCTTCATAATGTAATCATTATGCATTCATAAAACATTCATAAGCAGCAAATAAGCATACTTTAACATCCTAACATACCCTAACAGCTTTAAGATACATTAATAACAAACATTATATGATAATAACAATAACAATAATTGTATATTCATATAATGTTTGTTATTAAATGAGATTAAAGCTGTTAAAGTATGCATGATAAAGGTGCACTGAATGTTCTGTGTATTACCAGATAAAATTGTTTATTGTATTACAATTTGGTTATTCAGACAGCTGGCCAAGGGCTTTAGAGAACAATGTAAGCCTCGCTAGTGATGCTGTCGATGTAGATTATGTCAAATTACAAGATAATCATGCTGAAATAACAGAAATGTGAGGAAGTTCTGTGAAGTCTAGTAGCTGTCAAACTGAGCCATTGCTGGCAGTGAGAAAAAAGAAAGTATAAAGTGAGAAATGTGAGACAGGCCATGTGTGCTGAGTCTCCACAGGGCATTGCAGCCCCCAGGGGGCTCGGATGTTTGCTGCTCTGCCTTCCACTTTGCCTCTTTAGGGATATTAAGCAAGGTATCCATTATTTATCGAGGCCAAATTTTTTATTGGATTCACTGCCAGTAATGGAGGCCTGGAAGAGAATTACAAGCTGAGTCACGTTGAACGGAATTATCGGTAAGCGTGTCTGTGCATATTCACCAGTGGCTCGCTGCACACTTCCTCTGCCTGGCTGGTGTGCATGCGCGTCTCGGCCATAATGTAATTCTGTGACCACCGGAACCAAATTAAGCCTAATGGCGGTGGCTGCTTTTCGTTGTAATTGATTATTTATTACGTGAAAGAAGCAATCGTGCCCCAGATTTCACATGGCATCAAGTATATAATGTGCCTGAAAAGCTTCCATAATGTACCTGCATACATTGTGAGATTGTTACGTCTTACCTATGGTAGCAAAACAGACCTTGTGTCTCGTGTCTAAGCCAGTGTTTCTCAAATCGGTCCTGAGGGACCCCCTGGCGGTGCGCGTTTTTGCTCCCCGAGAACTGGTTAGAGAAACACTGTCCTAAATGGTGAAGGTGGCTTTTTAAGACTTTCTGTTTATGAGACTGGCAGAAAGCCAAAGTTCAGCTGACTGGTGACATCCCTGTCTTGGGAGTCTTTCTGTGGACCATAGGAAGCTAATCGTGCACACAGGCAAATCCACGCACCACTCCTCTGTCTCCCAGTGGCTCGTGCAGAGTCTCTGTGTTGGGATTCACTCTACATCGCCCAAAAATATCCTTCATAGCGGCAGGACGCGTGAAGTGAGTGACGTTTCGTTAATCACTGAGGTTGTCAAGCAGCTGACGGTGCTGTCGTGAGCAAAGCACTCGTTCAGGCAACACCAAGTGAAGAAGATCATTCTGTCTTTTCACACTTAATTATTGTTCACTGTTTGGAACATGCAAAACATCCCCTTGATAACTGGTGCACTTGGGCTGCACTTCACAGTCTCAATTTTAGATACTTGATCCACTGCATCATTTCTTCATTTCACTGTGTCAGGGTGGGGCTCTGTGGTTAGTACTGTAGTCCTAACAGTGTTTCCCAACCCGGTCCTCGGGGACCCTCAGACAGTCCGCATTTTTGCTCCCTCCAGGCACCCAACGCACCTGTATCAGGTCTTCATTGTTTTTGATTGTCTAAGAGCCGGGAGAGAGCAAAAACGAGGACTGTCTGGGGGTCCCTGAGGACTGCGTTGGGAAACATTGCAGTTGCCTCACACCTCCAGGGCTGTGGGATCAGTTGCCACCCCCCAGCACCAGTGTGTGCTCGCCTGTCAGTTTTCACAGGATGCTCCAGTGTCTCCACAGCCTGTAAAGATGCAGTTGTCTCTAAATTGCCCAGAGTATGTGATGGGCTGGCAACCCATTCTGGCTGCCCTCTGTTTCCTGGCCCCAGGTTGGCTGTGACTCTGCATTGAATAAGTAGCAAAGGAAAATGGACGAATGGATGTTTATGTCCAGATGGCAGTGCATACATGCAAATGCAGTCATGGGTAACTAACCTTTCCCAACAAGGCATGATCTGCTTGGTCATGCTCCCTATTTCTGGCAGCCCACTATGTATACTAGTCTTCTGGTTTAAACAGATCTTTACCCTCAGTAGCCTCGATTATGCTTAATGGTTTTTAGAGTATTCTAAGCAATCTGCACTCTTGAGAATCATTTGTTGAGGATTATTCTTGCCACTTGTGCGCCAGTCATTCTTGTATTTATCACTGAAGTAGTTAAAGGCTTGATTCATTTTAGTGAATGCGTTTTTTTGTTTTGTTTTTTTGTAATAAAAAAAACATGCAGCAGGCACATACATAAGTCCAACTTTAATGTATTTCTATATTTTTAATTCTTAATTAGTCTTACATTAAAAAAACAAGCATTAATCAATAAAAATCAATTCAAACGCAGATATTCCTTTATTTTGACCATTTTCATAGCAACTGAAACAGACAGCTGAAAAAAGCCTTGATTTAAGCCATGTGACTTATTCAGCACAATAATGGATGATTGAACATTTTGCCAGTGTACACAGTGCTCCACCAGGATTAGGAAGTGCTTTAATGCTTGCTTTATGTGTTTTCTATAATTAATTATACATCTAGGTGCTCGCTAGGTATCTCATTATAGTATATAAGATAAGAGACACAGTAGTGTGTTGGCTTAAATTGCACATTTAGCAGCAGACACAGTAATGGCGATACCAATATACACAACAGCAACGATACTGTTTTGTATTGTTTTGTTTTGTTTAGCACTACTCTGAATCAAGCTGCTCTCACAGAACTCTGTTCAGTACTGCTGTGCACAACAATGCCCTGTACAATCAGTGCGCTACACAGCACTGCTGTGAAAGACAGAGAATTCCGTCAGCATACAGCATCGAAATTGTAAGTGGACTAAAAAAAGATTTTTTTTATACAAACAATAGTAACAGGCAAAGCATTTGGGAATCCATTCACGATACACAACAATAGTGATTATATTTAAAGCCATTAACTCTTTCTTAATTTTCCGTGTTATATCCACCCTTTATAGTTGTCCTTAATATCCAGCCATCCATTTTCCATGATTCCATATCCAGGGCAAAGCAAGCCTGGAGACGGTTTTAGGCCACACTGAGCGCCAGGCAGGACGCTGTAAACATTTTCCCGTCTATCCCAAGGCATGCACTGACACTATGGACAATTGAGAGATACCAGTTCACCTAACCAAATGATTTCTGAGGGTGGATAGAAACCTACATCAGCATGGGGTGAATATGCAGATTCCACATGCAATTATAACTTGGAAGTTAATTATTAACAATGATCAGGTGTGTGAAATATTCTTCATGATGTGAATGTCCAGTCTATACTAATATTTATACTAGGTCTGCCAGTTGATTAATTTTCTTAATCGCAATTAATCGCATAAACCGAGTCAATCATGTTAATTTGTTGAAAATACATTGCAATTATGTTCACCTATAGGAAAAAAAGAATATTGCTGTTCAGATACATGAATACTTCATCGAACAATTAAGGCAGTGGTTGGCTAAGTACTATAGCTATCTGTTTAAGGGAAAGAAGAGGAAAAACACTGAGCAAGTTACAGTACAAAGTAAAAAAAAAGTCAAATAACGGGGAAACAGAGACATTGATAGAGACAGTCACTTTTGCATTACTTCACTACTTATACATCAAGAAGTTGAACAACAATTACAGTCAATTTTTAAATGCAGTCAGGCAGCAGTACATTCTACAAGTTTGCATTCGTGGATAAAGCACATGGCTAGAATAATTGTTAATGAGAAATGTATGGGATTTAGACCAAAGTTTCTGTGTAATTTGTACTGTAAGAAATGAACTGAAGAAGTTGCAGAAGTGACAAGAACGTTTGTAAGTATGTCCAGTGTGAGTTTTACATGTGCACTATTCCCAATGGTGGAGTGAAATTCACTGTTTAAAAGATACATTTGTCATGTGTCATGTAATGAGCGATAAAAAGCAAAGGACTCTATTTAGTCATTTCTTATTTTCTGACTTTATCAAGCACCATAAATCAATGGCATAAAACGAGTGTTCTCATGAATGCGTTGTCTAAATCAAGCTTCTGGTCAGATATAAGGAAGTGACTACGGTATTCTCGAAAGCCTAAGGAACAAGACGGGGGCAGATGAACAATGTGTTACAGAAAACTCAATAAACACGTTGTCCTGACCCCAAACTGAGCTCTCCGGTAAGCTGTGCAAGCGTGTGATAACGCGATTAAAAAATAACAACGAGTTATTAGTTTTAAATTAATTGCACGCATTGATGCTTTAACTTTAGCAACCTTAATCTATGTGTTATTTTGGAATGCATTTCATTACCATTTCCACTTATCGATTCATTAGTTGGTACCACTTTACAATAAAGCTAGCTTATAAATGGTAGTAACTCGTTAATAAGAAGAAAACTGTGTTATAACTGGTTTATAAATGTCCATTAATGATTTACAAAGTACTATGATGTAATTAATATCCTCACTATAAACTCTTTATAAGGGGAGTCTTCTTGTAAAGTGGTACCCGTTATTTTACTCTTGTATATATTTTTACATGTCTTCTTTTCTGCATTTATCCCCATAATCCCAGCTGGATAAGAGGCTAGATGATGAATGCTGGGATGTATTTATACATAATTAAAGCATTTATATGTCATGTGCAGAGTAAACAGTCAGTTCCACTACGCAATGAAAATCTTCCTCTGTATGTCCATCCACTTAACACAAATAACATAAAACCAGGAGTACAAATGACTATCCTTTCATTGATTAAAAAATTTATTTTTAGTTAGATCAATTCAATCCTCCACACAGCAGGGCCTGTATGAAACTTTTCCTGGGTAGACTAATGGTGGGCCATGGATGACTGATGTTGATGTCTAGCTGACTCTGCAGATGCAGTCAGAATGGTTATTTTTGTGTGCCGGGAGAGAATCCTCGCTTTGAAGTCTGTCTTTTCATTCAGACTCTCTGCTTCAGTAGCTGCTTGTATTCGGTCAGACTTTTCTTCATCTAGTCTACTGTTTTTTTGCAACATCTGCTGCCTTACTTCTCATCCATCTCTGGAGTCCCTCTCCATCTGACCACGTATGGCCCACCACCCACCTGTTAGAAGGACCCCGAAAGAGAGCTCCTGTACAAATTTAGCCATGGCATTGCTGAAAGAAAATGGATGTGTGGAGGTCTGCAGCCCCACAGAAGGCACCCCCCAAAACAACAGAGTGGGACCGGGGGGCGGGTGCAGTATCAGGGGGGTCGGTATCTCACCTGCCTGGAGAAAAGAGCAGTCTGATGTGCATGTCTGTCACTGAATTATTCATCTTCGAAGACATTAAATATTGATGCAGCTTCAGCCTGTGAAGTGATTTAAGTGGAAGCTGCACGTGTTAATATTTCAGAGGTTGCAAAAGGAAGTAATTATTTCTCTCGCATTTTGTTTCTCTTGTTCATTCATCACTATTTGTAAGAATGATATCTGACCCAGCGGGTGGGATTCCGATCAGGACCATTAAATAACCCTGATGGAAATGGGTTCTCCCCTGTATATAGATGTTACAGGAACGTTATTTAAATCTGTATGTACTCTCATCAGTCACGGATACAGAGGTAATATAAGAATGCTGACCCCTATATTTTCCCTCTATGTGTCTGTGTGTGATTCTCACTTGTGTGTGTGCATGCGTGTGTTCTTGCAGCCAAACTATGAAGATACGGATCGTGGATGACGAGGAGTACGAGAAGCACGAGAATTTTTTCATTGTCCTGGAGGAGCCACGGTGGCTGAAGAGAGGAATTTCAGGTCAGCATGTGACACCGCACATAAAGCTACTTCTACATGGCATCCTCAGGACCATGCGGCTGTGGACCATATTTCAGCCTGATCTGCAGGAGTGGTGTTGCTGGTGATGATTGTGTACATGGAGAGAATACACATCGACACACAGACGAATCAACTCTCCGCAAACGACTACAAGGACTTCTTTCGTAAATGGGGCAAAAACTGTTGTTCGTCATCGTTCACCAAAGACATCTTAGTTTGTCAAACAAGATTATATATTACATGAACAAGATGGCTCTGCCAGATGGAAAAATGACTAGCTGGTGGGAGATAAATGTTTGGCTCATATGAGGAACAAACAAGCACAGCGTCTTTGGTTCAGTTAGGGAAAGGAAGTATGTTAAAATTAAGCTAAATGGCAGCTAGAGATGTTGTATACAAATAGCTCAGGGGACACAAGCTAAGCCTCTTTGTTTTTATTTAGGAATGTATGAAGCATTTTTCATTGTAGACATCTCCTGCTAAACACCTGTTTGCCACAGACAGATGGCATGACTGAAAAATCTCTAGTAACATCGTTTGTAATGCCCAGGATTCTCATCTTGAAATGTTTGAGGTGGAATTAATGGCTACGTGATTTGCCTTGATACCGACTACAAATAATTAAAATGAAGGGTAGTGGCATGTACGGTAAACATTCTATCTATCTATCTATCTATCTATTTTGATACCTAGCTAGCTAGACTGATTGCCTCTTGATTTTACTAGTCACATTTTGTAGCTTTGGGTTAGGATAAGCCTGGAGATCTTATAATATTACTTTATTACAAATACTCATTTTCATGACACAGTGCATGTAGCTAGAACTTTTGTCTTGGAACAAGAACGCTAAGGCACTTCTTCAGTTGTTG
Organism: Mormyrops attenuatus; assembly: GCA_026777985.1. NCBI lineage: Eukaryota > Metazoa > Chordata > Actinopteri > Osteoglossiformes > Mormyridae > Mormyrops > Mormyrops attenuatus. The sequence continues at coordinate 8,169,479 of JAODKC010000039.1, forward strand.
AGCCTCACGGTAATCTACCACAAAGGTTTATGTTTCCATTACCATGTTTGGCATGTTTCAGTCCATGAAGGCTTGGGCCTGCCCCACACCAGGAACCACACAGGCCTGAGTACATCTGGAAATGAAAAGTGTTTCAGTTTTGCATGTACAGTCCGTAACATTCTAATATTCTACATATTCTGTATTCTATTGAAGTTAGCCAATAGAATAGAATAGTGAGCTAAATGTAGCATATTATAGGTTATTATTGTTTTTATCTGCCAATATCTGAATGCTACCATGAAATTAGTGCTAAAACAATGCTATTAGTGCCAACCCTGTGACTTTTGTTTACTATCTTACTATCAATGGCCCAGTCTGGGTCCCCAATTGCAATGGGAAACCACATTAATCTGGCTTGGCCGTCCTACTTCGGCCTTGCTTTCCCTCGACACGCCCGGGCAAAATGCCACAAGGCTTTCCATTTAATTGCAGCTGCTTGAATGTAAACAAGCAAGAGAGTGGGAAATTCACTATTGTTGATTACGAATAACTACCCTCTTTATGTACAGCTCTGGAATAATGGAGAAATGTCCACTTTTCTGTACTATGTTGGAATAATCCGAGGGAACACCCCCCCCCCTTCCCAGACTACAAATGGTACGGTCTCCCTGGATGTATTTACATCTAGTTCCTCTCCTGATACTTCTGTGCTCCCTGTGTTTTTATTTGTCACCTTGAGTCAGAGACAAAAAAATCCCCTTCCTGAATTGCGCAAAGGATTACGAACCTTATAAAGGGCCAGAAGTTTGAAGTGAGAGAGAGAATGTCCCGCATGCACATTCCACCGCATTAAAAACAGTGACTCCCTGCCATCCTGTGCTGACATCACAGCATGGCGCCTTCTTGCACATGAGTCTGTGTTGCTGACATCATGCATGAAATTTCATGTGTCAGACTGACCAGGGATGGTTCTGAAGTTGTATGTGAACTGATTTCATTATTATTATAATTGAGGTTGGTGATAATTTGAAAAGTTAATCTAGATACAGAGCTGTCAAACTGATCATTTGTCATGCCTCAGTTAATCCATTTATCTGAATGGGAAAACTTTGGATATTGGAATAACAACACTGATCTTCTGGGCATGTGGACACTCATCTGTTTTTGTTTTGTTTTTTTTTTTTCTTTTTTGTGTCTTTTCTCATCACAGCTCTACTGCTAAACCAAGGTAAGGCTGAGCATGTTTACTAGAGAAGTACATTGTCCTTTATTTTCCGACACTCAAGAGTGTCTGCAATATTATGAGATCTTTGGGCACCTCGCAGGGCTTTGTGAACTGGAGCTTTTTGTACGTTTATGTGTTTGTGGAGGCTTAAGGTGATTTAGGAAGGGTTTGAGACCTCTGATTTAGTTAAATCCAGTCTTCTATTCCTCATCGCAGATTGATTCTTAAGAATACTGTAACAACCTCTACACGCACACAGAATAAGAAAAATGGCCCTAAATAAAAATAACTGATAGAGGAAAAGAAATATACTTATAAATATTTTAAAAGTATTTGAAAAAGTGTCACCTTGTTTATTTGGAATAAAACTGATGCTTATTTTGGTGCTTAATTATTGAATTATTTATAGTTTGTTTAATCTGTATCTTAAAACTATGAAACTGTGATTTGTTGTACATTTTGTACTGCAGCATATTTTAAAGTGGCCGCAGCAGGCAAGGCATAGAGTCTCAGACACACGAATGCATCTGGGCCTGGCCCTTTAAGACAAAACAAAACAGAACTCCACCATCACCAAAGATTAAAAGGAAATTCCATTTATCCCATGTTTGTCCTATTATTCTGATGGTCATCATGTCCTAGCTGGCATGTTGGAATTCCTCCATCCCTCCAATCCATCTCTGGATGTCCTTAACATAGATCTTAGTTTTAAGGGTCAAAAACACTGACCAGATACATAGATATGCTGTTACCATTGATTATATAAATGTATGCATTTTTAATCTGAAGGTCTAGTTTGTGTTTATGATTACAGAATAGCTATGATTTCGGGTCAGGCAGTTCAGTTTGGATACCATGTAAGCTTATTCATCCAAGCAAGACCCCATCCATGTGTTTATGAAGTCAGCTGGTTATTAATTTACACCGCACACCTGCATACAAATGATATCCTAGGACGAAAAATTCTGGCAGGAGCAGGTCTTAGTTTTTTAGAAAGACAGCCTTTATTACGTAGTTTCTAGGTACAACACTGCAATTTACGACGTTAATGTTAATGTAAATTAATTACACCAAAAAGGTGGTGATGGCAATAAAGAATTCCGATTCTGGGATGCAAAACTCGGGATGGGAGCTGTTGTGTTGTTCCATAATTGCAGACTACTTTGGAAAATCAAGCAGATACGAATCACCTTTCTATCCCCTCACAGATCCGCACAAGCAGAGGTCTGACTCTGAGGACCGCTTCTTTCCCTGTTTCTGGCAACATTTGCTAATGAGTAACAAACAAATACACCAGAGAGCATTGCCACTTCATCAACACACTAATATATAGTTTGCATTGTGTTGGCTGTAGCTATTTTGATCAAGAACGCTTTTGAATAACAAACCTCACACTTTGTGAAGCTGTCACTTCCTTCTGCTAATTGGATTCATTTTCAGCTGGAAAAGTTGAGACAGTTTCCAATTAAGGTACCAGCGTCAATATTTAAAACTGTTATTCAGTGTCAGTAATCTTGAAGATGGTACAGAATTTATCGATTGACTGAAGAGATATAAAGTTATTGTCATTCCTTTCACTCGTCCATATCCAAGCTCTGATTGTTTTCGTCCATTAATTTTTCCCTTGATTCTCCATTTTCCCTCTACTCCTCCTTCTCCCTGTGTCTGCATTCCATCTCTCTGCTCCTCGCCCACCTCCCCTGCCAGTGGACCAGGAGTCTGAGCTGAGCGCGGAGGAGATAGAGGCACGACGCATCGCTGAGATGGGGAAGCCCGTTCTGGGCGAGCACGGCCGGCTGGAGGTGGTCATCGAGGAGTCTTACGAGTTTAAGGTAGCGAGCTACTTCTGCAAATAATACAGGATGGGAAACCATTAAAATATGACAGGAGTCATTCAAAAATGGGCGCCTCCTGTTTCCGGCTCCAAAAGTGTGCTTGTGTAGCAACTGGGACTAAAGTTGCTTTGGATCAGTTATACATGGACAGTAGTAAAGTATACCAGAGCATACATCCCATAGACCCAAAACAAGAGGTACTATAGAATGTTGCACGTCAAAACTAACCCTCACTCCGCACACAAACAGAAACAGTGAACCCCAGACATTTAAGGTGATGTATGATATATAATAAATACAGAAATAAGTTTCTTAAACTGTAGCCTATTATATAATAAAATCAAATTAGTTATTACTACTTTCAAATTGCATGCATTATACTATTGGATTATAATTATGTATATTAAATTTTAATTTATTTCCATGAATGTATGAGAATACGTACGTGAAAGCGGTAATGCAGAACTTTAATATAATTTTCATTTTTTATACAAGATATACAGATTAAATTTTCTCTTTGTCATATTTTAATATATGCCCTTGTGAGAATGCTTCTCAGATAGAGCGCACAATGACACCATGACAAAAATCTACTTATGCTTACCTCCAAAGAACATATTGTCAGCCACACTGACACCCTCTCACCTGTCAGATCCGACAGGGAATGACTCCCAATGGCATACTCAATCCGGTAGGTCACCCCCCACCCCACTGCATGAAACCCCCCTTGTGACTAGACAGGGGGATTGGGTGCTCTCTGCTTGATTCTGATTTCACTTACCAACGTGGATCCACAGCTCTCTGACTTGTCCACCAGCCAATCAGAGCAGTGCAGCATCCTCACTCATATCCTGCACATATAGTGTAGTATTTTTTATAAACAAGATGGTACCTTTGTAAAAAGAAGATGCACTGGAAATGAGTGAAGTTTTATTTATTTATTTATTTTTGACTGCTGGATGTGGTGTGTGCATTTTCAGATATAAAGGAATTCCCGAAAATACACTTTTGTTTGTTCTTCTCTGTTTACTTTGTGCTTGTGTGCAAAGAACCAAATCAATTTTGATCCAGTTTGGAAAGTTAATTTTGCTTCCAGACCTGATTTTGTCGTTTTCGGTAAGGGTAGATGTTACGCTGTGCTGCCTCTCATTCGGCCAGGCGACCGCCTCCATCATTATCCCGTCAGTGTTTGTCTGCTCGTAATGTTCCATTCTTGGGTTTGGCAGAGCACAGTGGACAAGCTTATTAAGAAGACCAATTTGGCCCTTGTGATTGGCACCCACTCCTGGCGGGAACAGTTCGTCGAAGCTGTGACTGTCAGTGCAGGTCAGCGGTTTATTTAAATGTCACCAAAAACAACGATGTCCATTGCCAGTAATGGTCCTATTACCACAGACTCACGTCCATTTAATGCATTAAGCACTGAACTGTGACTGTGCATGATAAGGAAAGTTTTTTGCAAGCAATTTCCTCTTGGTGTATAGTCATAGTTATAGCCCCTCCCGGTGGAGAGTTTGGTGAAATACAGAATAAATGCCTGTTTTTTTATTATTTGCCAAATGGTTTTATTTGCAGTTTGAAAATGAATGCAGTTGAGAATACATATTACAGTAAATACAAATTACATAGTGAAAAGGGAACTCAACGTATTTTCTTTCCTGTTGTATCTCTTTAAATTGGTTAATATAGAGTGTTTATATATTTCTGACATAGCTTTAAGATAATTAGAGATTGCAGTTTTATTTTTTAGTTTTTAACATTCATGCCGGTTAATACTCTCATACTGATAATCCAATTTTGAAATTCAATATTGATGACCCTGGTGATGATATATAATAATCAAATTGCCTTTCTACCTATTTATGAAGGTGCATTTTCACTGAATGTGAGCAAATGTGGGATTAAGATTAAAAGTGTCCCTCTTCTAGGTGACGGAGAGGAGGATGAGGAAGGGCGGGAGGAGCGCCGACCCTCTTGCTTTGATTACGCCATGCACTTCCTAACAGTTTTCTGGAAGATTCTGTTTGCCTGTGTGCCGCCCACTGAGTATTGGAACGGCTGGGCCTGCTTCATTGTATCCATCTCCGTCATTGGTTTCCTCACTGCCATCATCGGTGACCTCGCATCACATTTTGGCTGCACTATAGGCCTGCGCGACACTGTCACCGCTGTGGTCTTCGTGGCCCTGGGAACATCTATTCCTGGTGAATTGCCCACGTCTCTATTCTTACTGTAGTGATACTGGTGTAGATGCAACCATTGTACAGTAACCCCTTCACATTCACAAGGGTTAAGGGCAGCAGATTCCCGCCAATGCGACAATTCACGAATAATATCTAGGCACCCCTGAATTCTGACCATAACATTCTGCTAGCCTGAACGATAACATAAACAGTCTATTTATTACCAATGTCTAAACAAACAGTACTGCACTCTACACTTTGCATGTCAAATTACTTTGTTATTTCCTATCAAGGCCTTTTTTATATAATATACAGACCATCTAAATTGTGCCCCTGTATGAAAAAAGTTACTACCGTGCGTACTGGGAGCGTACTGTTTTGGAAATTTAACTGCAATACTAATGGCAGTGAAAAGTTAAAAAGTTACTGAGAGAAACGTGAGACTTCACAGTCACAAAGACAGCTAACGTGAGTCAGGCTGGTTCTCGAGACAAAGCGGCCAAGACTTTTTTATATTAAAGATATAGTATGCACTTACACGAACACATGTTACCTATTACTAATATTTATATACTATATGATTTTATGTGATCCAAATCATTTTCAGTACTGTTTTCGCCTTACATGTCGTCTGCGAGTTTCTGCAATTTTTTGACAAGCTCCAAAAGTATTCCTGTTTAATAGTCCATGGCCAGCTCACGGATGACCGAAACCGCAAATGTCAAATGCACAAATGTGACGGGCTTACGATAAAATCATGGAAAACATTGTCCACATTTCTGGCCTAACAGCTGTACAGATCTAACAGGGTATTTTTCCTCCCTCTTCCAGATACCTTTGCCAGCAAGGTGGCTGCCATACAGGACCAGTATGCAGATGCGTCTGTGGGTAACGTGACTGGGAGCAATGCAGTCAACGTCTTTCTGGGGATCGGGGTGGCGTGGTCAGTGGCGGCCGTGTACTGGCACGTGCAGGGGAAGGCTTTCCGCGTGGAGCCCGGCTCCCTGGCCTTCTCCGTCACCCTCTTCACCATCTTCGCCTTCATCTGCTTTGGCGTTCTGCTCCTCCGTCGGCGACCCTCCGTCGGCGGTGAACTGGGCGGACCTCGTCTTCCCCGCTTCTTCACCACCCTGCTCTTCTTTGGCCTCTGGTTCCTCTACATCCTCTTCTCCAGCTTAGAAGCCTACTGCCACATTAAAGGCTTTTAAAAGCAGGGGATGGGGCAAAGAGAAAAAAAACTGAAAACCATGCTCACACTAAATGGTACATGTTACCTTTACGGGTACAGAGCTAATCCCAGAATGCGCATGGCACCCAGCATAAAATTTTATTGCCCTTCTATTTCTAGGGGGAACCTTTAATGAAAGACACAACATATACACACACACACAACACCAATACAGATTGTGGTCCTGTCCATAAAAATCCTGTCATGCTAATAATGAACTTGTGGTACACATAGTAAATGTGTGTGCATGCACATGACGGAATTTGAATGCTGTGTAAGAGAGAGGGAGCAGCAGAAGGTAATAGCAGACATAATATCTTTAGAATTAAGGTTTTTAGAGGTTTTAAAATGTGGTGAAGTCAGCTGAGAGAGAGAAAGTAACATGACAATTAAAGATGGGTACCCAGTTTTGGTAGTAAGAGGTGGAATGAGAGAGAAATGACAAAGATTAGGTAAAAAATACATACATGAGAGGGTTTGGCACCTTGTACTGCTAGGGATTGAAATTACTGTGCAGCAGGAGTGTGTCTGGTTTAGGGCCACCGAGGTTTCTGAAATAAGTCTGTCTCCACCCTGTAGAGCGAACTTGACCTGTGGCTTTTGTGGAGCACATGACATTACTAATCAAGGTTTTCTTGGAAAATGTCAGCTTACTTCCAGATTCCCTTTAACCAAAGCCATCGCACACACAAAGGTTTCCTACCTACTCTGGTTGTAGATGTTTTATCTAAAATTATTTGCAGACGAGGCCTTCTTATTTTGTATCTGATCCAAACATTCAGTGTCCATGTCATGATCCAAAAGGAGCAGTCTTCGCAAATATCAAAACTGAATGGAGCTGCTCCAGGAATAATTTAACCGAAGATTCATTCTCCTTCATATGCAGTGTGAGAACCTGCCACATTTAATATTGAACTGGCAGTTTCTATAGCAGCAAATAACTAAGGCATTGGATAACTGAAATAAATTAGTAACTATTGTGATATGAAGCTCGTCATCTACTGCTACTGACCATTACATACATGGTATTGTTCAAGATGCACATGATAAAGTTGTTCGGATTAACTGTTAGAAGTAAGATTTTTTTGACTATGTGAGCCAATGGTGCATGTTTATAACCATTTTGATGTGAAGTCTATGTGCACTAAAAGCAAAGTATTTGTGATCTCAAACCATATCAAACTCATATCAAATGGTTAGGTAGGCAAAAGGCGTGCTTTACTTACTGTATAATGAAATAAGGGCATATTTTATTTGTGTAAGTAGTTCTGACAGGTTATTCCTTACACACGATTTCTGACATAATTGTTATGGCACCAAATGGCTTAGGCAGGTAAATATTGGTTATTAGTAATCTGATTTATGTTTTATGTATTTATTTATTTTTATCTTAAACACCTCTGCCTGAATTATTTTTTTCTTCTGCATTTCTTGTGCAAATTATTCTTAAATAATTTATATTATGGAAAGTTTTAAGTCCTGAATATTTGCTTGGTTGTGACAGCTGTTGCACTGATTCACTGAGTATTTATTGATATATTTCTACACATTCCTGGCTATCCTGGAGATTTTAAACTATCAAGAAATATATCAGGGGGTATGGTGTCTTGGTAGGCAGCAGTTTTCTTGCAGAGTTTCCATGCTCTCCCTCTATTGCACGAGTTTCCACTGGGGAATCTGGTTTCCTGCCTGTGTCCAAAGACAGACACTTATGGGAATAGGCATTTCCAAATTGCCCATATTGTGTGAGACTGTGTGTTTGTGTGCCCTGTGATGGACTGGCATCCTCTTCAGGGTGTTGTGCCCAATGCCGTCTGGGATTGGCTAATGGCTTCCTGCAAACCTTTACTGGTTAAGTGGTTGACTAGATGAATGAAACCTACTGAAATAATGTGTCACTCTAGCTAGCCAATAGCTTGCTATTTCAGGTTCTAATTAGCTTTGACAGCCTCTGACGAAGTTGTTAGTAACATTTTCCCTGATATATCTATATTTGTTGCACCCCAACCGAGAGGTCCAACCTAGCTCAGTTGGGTGCTGTATACATAAATATTTTTCGGGCACCTGTAAATTAGTAACAAAAAACACTCAAAAACACTCAAGGGACAATTGCACCAAATGTTCAAATATTTCAGCAAGATATTTTTGTTAAAATTACAAGCAAACCCAAATACATGATCATAACCTCGAGTTCATGCAGTTTAAAATTTCTTTCCTAGCCTAAAGTCTCAACCTTACATTATCATATGATTTGTTAGGAAACTAGTTAATTTTTGAACTTTGCATGCTAGTCATATAACAGCAGGTGATCATAAATGCTTTGCACTGAGGGACTGAGAATATATCCCACAATTCTACTCCACTCACACAAAATCAGCTTATTTAGGCATTATTAAGGCCATTAATTTATTCCATCACCTCTGGTACTTCCTTATTCTGCCCTGTCTTCTTTATGACCCACAACCATCCAAAAAGTGGAAGTATCATATGGAAATATAGCCTGTCCCCCGGTTACGATAGGGTTACGTTCCGATAAACCTATCGTAAGGTGAAAATATCGTAAGGCGAAAATGCATTTTAATACAGTATACTTAACCTAACAAACATCACAGCCCAGCCTACCTTACCTTAAAAACATGCTTAGAACGTACATTAGCCTACAATTGGGCAAAATCATTAACACAACGACTATTTTATAATAAAAACATTTACCCATCGTAAAGTTGAAATATCGTAACATGGACTATCGTAACTTGGGGACTGTCTGTATAATGATGATGCAGATCCATCAATTTTCATTCTATGAGTGATCCAGGGCAGTGCTGATCAGCAGCATCGAGTCAGTACTCAGAAACATACTGAAAAGCAAAAGAACTAAACCATCCAACAAAGTCAACAATATCTTAAGCATTGTGTCCTCTTTGCTAATAAATATAACGAAATGCAATTATGTTACTTACTTATTTTACTAATTGAAATATTAGCTGGGAGCAAAGGGTTTGGTCCAGTGGACAGAGGCCATGTTGTCATGAGAAGGGGATTTCATATTCTAAAAGGTCGCACTGCAGAGATAAGGAAATGTGTAATAAATGTGTTAAATATTGTTCATTCGACTGAAATATGCCATTTTTGTGAAATTCTCTAGTTTGTAACGCTTAAGTAAGTACCATTCAGCTCACTCTTTATTGTGATAGCTCGTGATGCATGGCAGAGTTGTTGAACACAGCGGCTGCATGGTTCAAGTCAAAATATGCACAGGAGGAGCATTTCTTCCGTTTTTGAAGGGTCTAAGAATGTCAAACACATGAATAGATTATATTGTGGCTTATGTCAATATGAAGCATGTCCGCTCTCCATTGGTCCAGGCAGATGATGCACTTACTGATCCGAGAGCATCTAAAGCAGCTGTAATTTGAAACCCTCTACTTGGTTGAATTTAGATACGTAACACGGATTCAAGTTCCATCCATGGGGTCACCGTCTGTCCACAGTTATTCATTCAGTCCTTCAAGCTCTTCGTAACACCATAGTCTATGACCGTGATGGAGGTTTTGCCAGCAATTGTTGAAAGGGAACTCCTCCAGTGGTTTCTTATAACTGTTACCTCATCTGTTTGTGTTTAAATGTGTCCTTTGTCGTCTTCTATTTATGTTTATTGAATTGCTATGCTTTACTGAAGTAGCTATTACTATGTGAATATAATGTTAGCTATAGCAACTTTGTGGAAAGATTGATGACTGGCAAAGACTAAGATTACTGCTAGGACCCTGCTAACATAATATTCTCAGAAAAAAATATAAAGAGAGTATCATGTCTTCTTCCCCCAGGGTCTTGTATGTATTATTTGTATTTCCTGTTACTGTTATGTTTTCTGCAGGTACAGGAAACAAAGGAAAATGTGCAATAGGCTGCCAACTTGTATAGTATGTTGTGAGATGGCATCTTATGCCTAAAACACAAGTTTTAAAGTGCAATAATTCAGCCAGTGGCAAAGGTTTCCAGTATAACAGAAACATTTGTTTGTATATTGGAACTTGGCCTATGAGACTGACGTGTTAAGGGAACAATAGCTTAATTCACTGTTCTTCATGCAGATTCTGATGTTTATGTAAGTTTTATTAATTAAACCTTTTAAAATTCAATTATTATGACTATACACAAAAATGTAAAATATAAGAAACCCTGGAAAATGTATTTCTGGTCTAAATGAAGATTGTGTTCAGAATATGTTGCCCACTCAGCAAGATCCAGAAATCAAGCTCTGAGATGTTTGCGACAGGACCTCTCATATTAATTGGCATGCAGAAGGGTTTCCATGGCAACAACTCTCTACATGTCCTTATTTGTGTCCTCGTACTGACCTCTAGCAAACAGAGAGAAACGTAAAGGTATTCCTGGCTTCTGGTCTGTGTTATCCCCAACAAGAGCTGGAAGAGAGAATGAAATTTGTGTGATGTTTCTGTTTGTTTATTTATTTTTATTTATGTCATATACGGAGAATCTGTTTACGAATAAGTGTTGACAGATTGCAAGAAATACAACTCATTTGAACAATTTTGAAATTCAGTCTGTCTCACGATTGCAGAATTGTCTGTCTATCTGTCTAACTGTGACTTTGTAACTGGAATTTGGATCTTTAAAATTTAGATTTATAGCAATCCAACTTGCACATGAGTAATCAAAATGTTTGATACCATTTAAATAAGCAGAAAATAAATATATAGATTTATGTACGGTGTGTACTTTAACCTTTGAATGAACATATGTTTACATGGCTATATATGTATAGATATTTATTATCTCTATATGGATCAGTTTCTGTGTGTGAGGCTGATGGGCTTCAATAATATTTAACCACTTCATTAGTGTTGTAGCTCATTATTGATATTCAGTTAGGATGTTTTTTATCAATAGAAATAGGATTTCTGTATCATGGACTACTGCCTTTGGATAATGAATTTGGTCGCTCTAAAAGACTTTGTACACTTTTACGCTACTCTCCCTCCAAAATTTAAGAGGGAACTTTTGTATTTCCACATGCAATGCAAGAGTATATAATTATACAGATTATTGTTATAATAATAAACATTTAGATATTTTTCTATTTTTTTCCTGGGAAAAAAGGAAATCGATATGTTCTAGTTCATTTTATATTTGATTATAACCATTATATGATCATTTTCACAATAAGAAGGATGTTTGCCTGTTTGCTTTGAGTTAGTGTTATACTTTTAGAGATTTTTTTTACACATTTACCTTAAACCTGCTGACTGTTATAACGTTTTAAATTCAGTTTGAGAGCATTTGCCTTTTAAAACAGAGGAAGCTGTAGAACACAAAAGTCTTGGGGTCTGTGACTGCAATATTCTACAGTTTTGATTAACTAATGGGAAAAAAAGATTCTGTTTTGGATTCCCTGAAACAAACATTTTAACCTTCATAAATGTAACTATTTCCTAGTGCTCACCTGTTTGGTTCCCCATGGAACAGTGGCAGATTTTTATCCCCAGTATGAAACATTGTTTCTCATACACAGTGTTGAAAGAAAAGCAAAATGAGATGCACGCATGATAAAGTTAAATTGGGACACTGTATCAGTATTTTTGTCTCGACTTGTTTAGAATAGTGGCATACGTTTGGGGAGATTTAACGGTCAGTAGGTTAGCTTAGTGACGTCTTTAAAACGACAGTTGTGTCTGTTTCAAAACGTGCCGAAAATGACTGCAGACTCTGCAGACTCTGCCATTGCTGTAAAAGTGTGATTGCTTTCTATTGTCTACATTCTGTTGGTTGTGCTTCCGATGTGTAAACGCATGAGTTTCTGGTACCATAGCATGATCCCTTATCGACATCCTTGATTCAACAATTTTGCGTCTGCTTAAGAGAAATGGCGTGCAGGTTTCTGTAGTAGAGAGTGTGGCTGAAGGTCATGCGACAAGCCACCGGAACAAGGAATGACAGCTGGGAGAGGAGCAGGAGAGACAGTCCTCACGCCTGCTTGGGGGCGTTACTGTTGCCTGTCATCCAACACTTGATACTGACAGTGCTTAATGCGTAAACTGTATACCTTATACGCTTTTGAATCTTTATTATTATCACTATTATTTTTTACAAAATAAATATGAATTTCTTATTATCAATGTGAAAAGGCAGTTAACTGAATGGACCTCCTTGCTGTTGACTCCTTGTCGGTTTGTTAAGACTTTGCTGGTATTTGCTCTTTGTACGTATCTGTTTGTCTTCCCCTTCCTTTGTTGGGGTGCTTTACCCCTTGTCTTGCTCTCTTGTGTATTTTACGTAAAGTTATATGTGATCCTCACTCTTTGCTTGTTATTTGTAGGAATAATGACTGACTAAAGAGAATATGTATCCAGTACTGTATACTGTTTTTCAAAAAATATATAACAAAAATAGAAAATAAGGATGATTACTTGTTTTGGAGAACATGGCATGATGTGTAATGTGTACTGGAAAAAAATAACCACAGTTGATTTATTGAATACAGTTAATTTATTTTGAAACCTTTCTGTCTGTGTTTTTATTTATTCTTATTTAGAGTAGAACAGAGATACTCTATTATTCCCAGAGGCGGACATTTCGGATCCAAAAAGTAAAAATCCAGACCAAGATTTTGTTTCCACCAACCAGTTGAGTACTGTGTGACTGTGACTCTTTATGCTCAACTGGTTGGTTGAAACAGAATCCTGGTTTGGAGTTTTATTTTCTGGACCTGAAATGTCCACTTCTGATTATTCCCCATGTGTAAATTCTCTTTATGCTTTGCCCTATCTTGCTCTCCATACAGGTGAGATCACGCTTGAGGGTCACCACGAAAAGGCAGCCACCTTGCGGCACCCTGGGAGCTGGGGGTTAAGGGCCTTGCTCAAGGGCCCATGAACATATGACTATTTTCTTTTCATAAAATAGAATCACTTATTTTATCACTCACATATATTGACTCTGAGATCAGGGTGTATTTAACTTCAAATACAAATTCCTTGAAAGACTTTTGAGTTCAATCACAACAAACATAACAATAACTAAATGGGAAGGCAAGGAAGTAAAATGAATGCGGAATACCCATTTAATCAAACAAAGGGTGTAGTTTTTCTCAGGAGCGCTTCAAACTGCAGGAACATATTTTTCTACTGAAATTAAATGCCAAAAGCTGCAATGAGGGTTACTAAGACTGACTTGCAGGAAAATTAAAGAAAAAATCTGGAGGCCACTATAGCAAGACATTGCAATGCAAAGCACTTCTGGATTAGACAGCTGGCCAGATGTGAGCAGGCATGTGCCGTGAGATGTACACAGCTCACTGGGAGAGAGGCGAGCTGATTGTTCACATTTCAGTGCCACTTGTATAGTATTATGAAGCCTTTCATTAAGATGACATTATTAAAGTATGTAGCAACAGGCATTTCATTTGCCATCGACCCAGAGGCGATTCTGAGATCAAAAAACTCCATGGGGCCCTCCAACTCCCCCTCTCCTGGCATTGTAAAATGTATTACCTTTATTTTACTGTGTCATGTAAATCAAAAATATAAACAAAGAGGACTAAAGAAACACAAGACCTTTATTTTCACTTTTGTCAAAAACAGAATACACAAATAAAGCAGATTTGTCGTTGCAATGTATTATGCAAGCGGCTGCCCTCGGGGGCCCCTACTCAGCTTGGGGCCCCGGGCCATTTCCTGCCCTTCCTGTTCTGTCGCTGCACCTCTGCATCAACCTTAATATGCTTAATGTTCTAGCAAACATCTAATGTGAGAGAAGAGATGAGGTATCAATAGGTTAGGTACTAATATACTATCGTCAGAAATAAAGGGAATGTACAAAGATCATTTAACAGATTTTTACAATAGTAATACTCAAGGCACATCCAGACATTAAACGAACACTGGTAATTACATTTTTAATTACATTATGATACCCCTACTCCTTCGATGCGTTGGCACCCCATCGTGTGTTGGTCCCTGCCTTGTGCCCATAGCCTCTTGGATAGGTTCTGGACCCCCCGCGACCCTGAATAGGACAAGCGGTTACAGAAGATGGATGGATGGATGGATGGATGGATGGATGGATACCCCTACCCTGTAAATTAACCATTTTTCAAATGTTGCATTATCATGAAAAAATATGTGCTGGATCTGCATATATATATTTTTTTAATTACAGCCCTACCCTCTCCTTCCATCTGATAAATTTGAACCAACAGTTACACACAGTAACTCCATCTGAGTTAAAGTTTCCTCTTTCTCCATGTCCACTAAATCACATCAGTGTTAACCCACCATATCAAAAACAGCCATCTGATGCACTACACAGACAGTGACTTGTTTATAAATTTTATCTTTAAGAAAGAAAGAAATTTTGTACCGGTTAGTTAGAATAAAAAGTGTCTCACATAAGCATTTCTCATTCAGCGGATGGGAAATCATAAGGCCTGGAACAGAAAATCTAGCTGAAATCCTTTAAATTCTAATAAAACAGTGACACTTTATTCATACCTATGAGGAATTTGTGTTTTCACCTACTCAGGCACATACTCAGGTGAGAGCAGGTTTGTGGGTCAGAGCGCAGGTTCAGCCAGCATCCCGCACACTAGACCAATTATGGCTACAGACCTCGCTGAAAGGTGCTACAGTGACATCACTCGGCTGGTCAAAGGAGTTCAACTGTCAAACTTCCAATAATGAGCACTAACAGAACCACCCCAGACATAACCCCCATATGTCAATTTACATCACTTTCAGTATTAAAAAAAAGGAGTACTAAAAAAGACTATTTATGTTATCCAATTCTGAAAGTTTTCATGTAAAGGTATTTATCTATGGCAAAAATTTGCATCATGTAACCACAGGAAGACTAACCACAGGAAACAAATTCAACCCTCTTATGGATGTAGAAATCTGAGCAATATGTACCTGCTCTTTGACACCAAGTTAATTTACTGCTATCACTAATGGCAAACCACAGCAATAATACAGTAACTCTTTATTGCTAAATTCCATTAAAGTTCTGGAAGTCATATCTGTGTGCAATGCTATAACACTACAATCACAAAATTTAACACGCAAGGTAGATGGCTTACACACTTTCAGGATGCCAAGCCAAATATGCAAATCTATTTTATTAGTCCTGGGCGTAGTATTCCATTTAGCTCAGAGTAACTGCACTTTAAGTCTTAAATTAACACCAGATCCATTCTGTTGTTTAACTTTTTATTTTTATACAGCAGTGTTGCTGACCAAGTTGGCCAAAAGCACTTAATGTACAATCTAGAAACACTAAAATATAAAACCAGTATGAAGACAAGAGGACAAGTTATATAAGTGATGTAGCAAGAACTCCCTGGTAGATAATGGACAAAAAATAAAAAATTCCTTGGGGGCCAAGTGCCAAACTTTTCTAGGCATAATAATCTGAACCAAGAAAAATATGCATATTAGTGCTAAATGCAAAATGATGTATAATAAACACATATTAAGGGAGGGTTAAAAAGCACCTCACTTAAGGATAGAAGCCCCGTATTTGCTTAATATTTCAATTCTGTCGCGGATTTAATTAATATGCAGAGAGCATTGTATTCCATAATTTACGGGTTGCCAGTAACAGTTTGTTTGTTTGTGACAGAAATACGTTTCAATCATTAGTTGTATTACATTTGATCGATTTTAAAGCATTTTACTATGTCATCTTGTAAGTGATTGGATTATGGAAAACGTTTAAGTAGCGCACCAGGGTTTTGAGGGATAAAAAATTCGATTCTCAAAAAGCGGATGTGACCGTTTGCATCCTTGCGATGGTGGCGCGATGGAGTCTAAGCTATATGTGGAGACTGCCACCTAATGTGTCGGAGTGTCATCGCTAGGCGACAACACGACGGATTTTCTTTTGCAATGCCGCATAAAGGCGTTGCCGTTGGTCCGAGTTTTATCGGAATTGGGAGAAACCTTTCGACGGACCTGGGAAAACTGGGAAAATCGGCACAAATTACCGGCGGACCGAATCAAGCCCCTGTAGGGAAACCCCTCCTTTCTCCATAGAAGCAGAAGTTGCTATAAACTGCGCATGCGCGATGCTCAGCCGGGTCGCTTTCGTTTCACCCGGAGTCACTGGAGTTTGAACAGAGGGGGTGAGGTGAGCAGATGGACCTTTGTAACGTTGTTTTTTACCCTTCGCCATATACAGCCAATGCGTATACGTGCGGATAGTTCACCGTGGTGTGTTTAGTTCTCTTTGTAAAAGCAGGCGCTCGGCAAGATAATATCTCGTGGGCCGGAAGGGGATATACATTGATTCACGGAACAGCGCTGTACAGATCGGCGGCCATTGTTTATTGAGCCACACTGGTAATTCGCCTCATTTCTGGCCAGCACACTCCTATCCGGTGTTCCGGTGCAAAGTGTGTCCGGGGACTCGTCACTCTCATAATCGGTGATAATACGGTGGTAGTTTTTGGTGAATGTGTGGTAGTGTGAGTGTGGCGGCTGTGAAACACGCCATGGGCCTAACCGGGCACTCGCGCCATTTGCCGTTTCGGACATAGCGCCACTATGTCAGTTATACTTGGCGTAACTGTTTCAAATCAGTCACTAACACTAAGTACTTGACAGTTACTGACTAGAATTAGACAATGCTGTTGTTCGCTTCGATACTAGTACTGGTAATATGAGAGATGTATATCTGTCTTTATTCATTTCGGTAAATCTGTGTATTGTATAGTGTCGTCATTAATTGCCTTGTACCTGTATATCGAAACCACCTCGAGAATCCTGACCAGATTGCTTATTGTAAGGTAGCTAGCTTAATTATCTGAACTTTGGTGAGGCACATTGCTCGTCTTATAACATGAGTGTGTGTAGTGTTCAGGGGGTGACTGCTGCAAAAATGTCCCAAAAGCACAGCAGGTCGCATGTGCTAAACTGGATTTCTTTTATTAATTTTTATTTATTAATTAATCCCCTGTTATGCTTGTTTGCAGGAAATGTCGTACTACTCATCTTCCCGCAGCTCTTCTCGCAGCCTAGATTGCAAGGTCTATGTTGGCGACCTCGGCAATGGCGCGGCGAAGGGTGAGCTGGAGAGGGCGTTCAGCTACTATGGGCCTCTGCGGAGCGTCTGGGTGGCTCGAAATCCCCCCGGCTTTGCCTTTGTGGAGTATGAAGATTCCCGGGATGCAGAGGATGCGGTAAAAGGCATGGATGGCAAGTAAGTAACCCAGGTTGTGGTGTTCTTGGCTTTTGCCCTACTTCTCGGTAGTGACTTACAGATGACCAGATTTGCCATGTGACTTTGCTTCACTTGTAATGCAGCCTGTCTTCTCTTTCTCTCTCATCAGAGTGCTCTGTGGGACCCGGATTCGTGTAGAGCTGTCCACTGGGTTGTCCCGGAAGACGCGGTATGGGCGGCCAAGCCGGCGCCATTTTGACCCGAATGATCGTTGCTACCAGTGTGGTGACCGGGGTCACTACGCTTATGATTGTTACCGCTTCAGCAAGAGGGGAGGAAGCCGTCGCAGTCGGTAGGACCCTGAATCCTCTGAGGTGCTTGGCTACATTCCAGGATTCTTTCTGAGCTCTTGTGACACTGACTCTTCTGTCTGTCTTTCCTTCCCAGGTCGCGTTCCCGCTCCCGATCTCGGTCCCGATCCAGGTCCCGGGGACGGCGCTACCGTTCTCGTAGCCGTAGCCGTAGTCGTAGCCGAAGCAATGATCGGTAGGTTTTGCTGGGCTGCCTGGTTGATGCGTCTTTCATGCCTGTTCACATTGGTTTCTGTGCTGATGTCTGTATTCATCTCAGCAGGTGTCAGTCCCCGTCTCAATCTAAGCGGAGGAGCAGGTAAGGTTCTCTGCACAAGCACAACACTTGCGTATCTGCTCTGCATATGCGTAGATGGAAACATTCATAGGTCTCCAGTCAGGCCACGTACTTTGCACATGCGCACAACGTGTTGTATGTACTATTTTGTTAATAATATAAATTTATTATTCTGACATTCCCTGCCCACGCACCGCAGCATCGAAGTTTGTGTCCATTTCTCTGTTTTACAAATTCAGTCGCCTCATAGGGTTGCCAACTTAGGTCAGCTGGCTGGTGTGAGATTTTCAATTTGCGACACGTCCACTGACACAAACATGCATTTACATGTATGTAGCCATTTTATTACCTTGTAAATAGTCTATAGGGACCCCAACGCTCGTCAAAAGCATACATGTCGGTATTTAAAGTGATCACTAGCGAATCGAGCGTGCGCAGTATGTCCAGAGCTGCACGTACACCGCTGCGCGAACACAGATTTAGAGTGCAGCAGGCGTTCGTCCGTGGAGCTGCACAATGACGTCAAACACACCGCGAACTTTCGAGCGGACACGTCCACTAGTATGCGTATGGAGAAATATGAACCAGCCTTAAGCTCTTGAGCAATAATGTTATATTGTGACAGACTAACTCAAATCCATTTTTTGATTTGTGTTGAATCCTGTAACTTTCATATACATATATCATATTGCAGTAAATTGAGTGTGTTCTGATAAATAGCCCTGTTCTACAGTGAGAAAATCATTTTAGATTTTGCTGAAGTCTTAACCTTTCAGTATAATTTGGCTGATTCAGAGACCAAGTTCTTGTGGAAATGTTAGCTTGGTTTGATAACTGAACATTTGCCCTCCGTTATAACAGTCTGTCTCCCATTTTTAGGTCTGGTTCCCAAACTCGATACAAGTCCAAAACTCCAGTGAGAAGGTAGGCTGCCGTCTTCCTTTTGTCCCTTTTACAGAGAAATTACCTGTGTGGGGCAAGAAGCCCTGATAACTGTGCATACCCTTCTTTCTAACACACAACTTTATAACACAACAGTTGTCCATATACAACTATTGTATTTGTAGCTACTGCTTCAGTTTGTGCCTGAAAATTTGGATTACCTGTAATACAATCAGGTTTGTAATTTAGATATATTAAATCTATGAAATAGTCATTAAAGACAGCTTTAATGTATCAACTGTTTAGTTGATTAATTTGAACAATTTTCTTCCATTTAACCCTTTGGGGACGACGGCATCGCCGGCGATGCCACGTATCTCATCTATTTCCGCTTATATCTCACTGAAATCGTCATGTAGAATCATGAAGAAGATGCTGCCTAAATCTGTAACCTGTCTTCTTTTCAAAACGTCCATTGTCTGAAGTATTTAAAGTTTTTAAAATTAGGTTAAATCAGCAAAAAGTAAACCACGTCACCTTTCTTTATTTTACCTGCATGGGGGGCGTGTAGTACCCGCCCTCACCTGAAGATCGCTATTCACATTCTAAACAGCCGCAGTTCCGCGTATTGAAATCGCATTTTCATGGTAATTTGATAAACGACGCAGCGGTGAAACGCGATCCAGGTAAATCCCCATCAGCGCCATAAAAGGGGGAGTGGATGTGGCCAGGTGTGAATGGGTCATGCTTACACATGAGAGCTCCTAAATATTCAATGGAAGGAGACCAGAAATAG
>JAODKC010000039.1:8200713-8221120 GCA_026777985.1 Mormyrops attenuatus
CTGGTATGTGTGAGCGCATGGGTCCTGTACTGTTCAGTGCCTGGATGAGTTTAAACTTCTGTGCAAAACTTTCTGTCACTGCTTTGTGATTATTTATTTTTTTTACTTATCACACTCCCCTTCCTTCCTCTTCCTTCCCTCTTCTCGCTCTTCAGATATGAATGCCAACCCCAACAAGCGCCAGAGACAGCCAGCTCTGCTGGGAGACCACCCTCCAGAGTATGGTAAGGCTCTTGGGCCCCGCGTCCTTGAAGGGAGAGAGCACCCTCTTCTGGTGGCACCTCAGTTGCAGTGCGGCTGTCGCAAGTGTTGGGTGGGGTTGCTGAATGACACATGCTGGCTTGGTCGTTGGAGCAAAAATTTTCTTTCAGTGCATGGTTTTAGGTTTCTGCCGTGTATCTGTTTTGCCATAAACTCATGTCCGTCTCTTGTTCCATCAGGGGGGCCGCAGGGTGGTTACCACGGCCATTATCATGATGAGAGCTATGGCCCGCCCCCTCCCCCTCACTACGAGGGCCGCCGTATGGGCCCTCCAATGGGGGGCCCTCGGAGAGGGGGACATAACCAGCGATATGGAGGGCCCCAGTATGGGCACCCGCCACCCCCACCTCCACCAGGGGAGTACAGCCCCCACGCCGACTCTCCTGTTGTCATGGTGTATGGCCTAGAGCCCTCCAAGATGAACGCTGACAGGGTCTTCAATGTCTTCTGCCTCTATGGCAACGTGGAACGGGTAAGCTGGACTATTTTTCGTCTGCCTGCTTGAGTCGTCAAAGGAAGATGAGTCGTCTTTTAGGCCTCAGATCGGTAAAATCAAGCTAATCTAAATTTCAGTAACACTTTTGTTTTATTCAGGTAAAGTTCATGAAGAGCAAGCCTGGAGCAGCCATGGTGGAGATGGGGGATTGCTATGCTGTGGACCGTGCCATCACCCACCTTAATAACAACTTCCTGTTTGGACAGAAACTCAATCTTTGGTAAGTTCTTGCATTTACACTGATATCCCTGTGTTGGCATGGTCGATATGCAATGGTTTATGAGTATAGGCTTCTGATCATGACCTTTTTTTTTTTTTTTTTTGCGGGGGGGCCATCTTCCAGAAGTAAATGTACAAGATTGTTTTCTGGTCGCAGCTAAAGTTCAGTTCCTCATTTTTCAATGTTCTCTCTCTCTCTCACCAGTGTGTCTAAGCAGCAGGCCATCATGCCTGGGCAATCCTACGAACTGGAGGACGGTACCAGTAGCTTCAAAGACTTCCACGGCACCCGGAACAACCGCTTCACCTCTCCGGAACAGGCCGCCAAGAACCGAATTCAGCACCCGAGCAACGTCTTACACTTCTTCAATGCTCAGCCTGACGTCACTGCTGAGATATTCACACAGGTAAGTCCTGTGTATTATGTTCTTTTCAGTTGTACTAGAAAATTTGTATCCCCTGGCCTCAAGTGATTTTTAAACACCTGACATATTTCAGATTTGCGAGGAGCTTGGGGTGAAGAGTCCTTCCAACATTAAACTCTTCACAGGAAAGAGTAAGTATAAGGGTGAAGACGCTGAAATTGCACCTGTCTTTCCTGTATCAATAACCCCATTCAGTCTCTTATGATGACCTGGGAAAAAAAAAAAAAACTGAACAATGAGTCTTCAGCAATGTTGCAAAACAGGAATTGCGCAAGAAACCACGTCATTCGTTCTTAATAATGGGGTGATAATGGGCAGTTTTGAGTTCACCATTTGCTAGCTAGTTGTTGAATGGTAAATTCAGTAGATGGTATGTTCTCATCTGGAGGAGTTTAAGGCAGTCCTTATTGTTAATAAGCTGTGACATGGATGTTTTTGAAAGTCAAGTAAGCAGTAGGGAACCACGCCGTATCAATAAATTGGACTTTTTGTCTCTCGCCTCGGGTGGGGGTACAGGTGAGCGTAGCTCATCCGGGCTTTTGGAGTGGGAGTCCATCAATGACGCCATGGAGGCACTAGCCATGATGAACCACTACCAAATGAAGAATCCCAGTGAGTTTCCGAACATCCTTCCATTTGTGCGAATGTCAAATGCTTCATGAATAACCAGCTGCCTGCCTTTCTTCCCCAGATGGTCCGTACCCTTATACCCTGAAGCTGTGCTTCTCGACTGCGCAGCATGCAAATTAATTGGCAGCCAGTTCTTCAGCGACTGCTAGATTAGCACCACATCACAACCTTTTTAGTTTCTATCCAGAATATCTTGTATTGTTCGTACAAGTTCTGTGTGTATGTGTGTGTGTGAGTGTCCGTACCGTTTTGTTGTCTTTATTTACTGTGGAGCTGCAAAACCCAAACGTGACTGACACTGACGCACAGAAGGTTGTTTTTACTGAGAGGTTAAGAGAAACGCTTTTGTAATTTTTTTTTTTTTCTAAAATTTTTTTATTTCCATTTGACATTTTGCTGTCTGTACAGCACTACACCTCCTGGGAAGTCAAGTAAAAGGAAGAAAGTATTGCATCTTTTGTTTGATCCAAAATAAAATGTAAAAGTTCAATTCCGTGCACTGTCTTTACTTGGGTAGTTGGTGTGTCTTGCTAGTATAACATGACAGGTGGTAAGACGGACAATTTTGCTCTGTTCCTAGGAACGTGACCAGAGGTGGAAAGTACTCAATCTTCATACCACTGTACAAATCTTTTGATCTTACACAATCCACCATATCCTTTAAATTCGCTTAAGACAGGTTTGAATATAACACAAGAAGGAAAACTTGAGTCGCGCATATATATATATATATATATATATGATTTTTTTTTTTTTGAAAAAGGAGTGCAACTTGCCGAGTTTGTTGGCGTAGATTAGCGAAATGACTTCTGTGGAAAACGAAAAATCGGTCTATGGACCAGTTGTAATTATGGATTTAAAACATTTCGCAGCCTGTACTTCTAGATCTCTTACAAGTGGTTAGTGAGTCAACTAAAACCTAAGTCCTCCACTACAGAAATATCATCCAATGCATTCATCATTTCAGTTGTAGACCTAGTTAATATTTATAAAGTTTCGATATCGGACGGCAATTTAGGTATGTTATAGCTACTTGAGAATAAAAGTTGCAGCAGCTTGCACTCAAGTATAAATCAGGAAGTATTTGTAATTCGTTATTTTAATGTGTTTCTGGGTAAAGCGCCTCCAGCTGTTGGAGCAACGCCGACCTCGGATTAAGTTCGAGCAGATTCTTTTGAGCCTCGCCGGCCGCCGTACGCAGAGTCATAAAGTACGATCACAAGCAGCCCTGGGATATGATAGAAATTAACGAGCTAAAGTTACCATCGTGCGAGCATTTAAGTTTAGCCATTTGGTACAATTGTTAATATAATTTTAGCGTTGTATTCGGTGCATTTGGGTTGCATAACATTTAAAGGACGTGCAAAGGTCAATGGCTTATCTTGTCTGCTCTGCTTTCATAAGAAGTAAGTGACACTGCATGTATCGAGCTATAGTAAGTATTTTTAATATTCTGAGACTCAATTTTAGCCATTTTGTAATCAATATCCATGAATCTGTGTACATTCGGGGCTGTATCTTTTAAAACGCTATGAGTTTGGATTTGTTGAGTTCGTGATGGAAATTGGTAAGTGAAAGAAAGGGAAGCAAGGTGTTTTCACTGGAGACTATATCGCAAACAATCTGTTGTTTTTACTGCAAAAAGTACGGCGATTTGCAAGGGACTTAAACTGCTTGGAAAAAATGCATGCCAAAATTAAATAAATTCATTCCTTCTTCAGAGGCTGCTGGACACGTTATGTGTATGTTCCAATCTTTTGTAATGGAGAATTACTGTGTTTATGTAACTCGGTCCTTGGCACACTAACCTTTATGTGTGTTTATTGAACACCGGTTGTAAGGTTACAGCTGTCTGGACGGTGACCCCATAAATCATTTTACAGCGTAGATCAATATGAAATAGAACGTGCATATAATAATAATAATAATAATAATAATAATAATAATATTATATTGTTTTATATGTTGAGTATTGAAGCCGGTCTAGCAGTTTTAAGAAGTAGACATTATAATGCGTCACTCATATGTCTAGTAAAAGTTTTGGTGATTTTTTTTTTTTAAATCCCGACACACTGGACCCTGGTGATCCCTGGTGATCACGTCAGCAGCTTTTTGAAGAACCATCCGAAAGACTTGCGTCTCCTGTTGACTTTCCATAACCGCCAGATTTTGCTGTTATTTATTAGACAGAGGACTGTGGCTGCCGGGGCTTAGAGCTGTTCGGGAGATGTCTACCCAGGGAGGCCCCACTCCTGCTTTCTCCACCCTGTCCGTGACTCGTCCAGCCAGCATGGTCACTCAGGTGGAGCTTAATCGACCGGAGAAGCGCAACGCCATGAACAAAGCTTTCTGGAGGTACGGCGGTGTCTGCGCCAAACGGTGCTTTCTTCACTTTTGCAAACTTAATCATTTTATTTTTTGTTGCAGCAGGTGCAGAGTAACGTTTCAGCCTGTATAATATGCCGCATGAATTTACAGTATCTTTCCACTGCATGCGCATATGGAAATATGGCAGATGGGTAAAGACTACGGCTTTGAACTAATAAGTAATGAAGATACTATAGATATGGCAAAATTACTACATAATCTGTGGTATTACGAATAACTCTGTTTTTAACTGTTTTAAAAGTGAATTTTAGACATTATCTAGATTGTCGCCAGATAAAATGATATGTTTCCAAAGAATCTCCACAAAATATTACCTTGTAATGTTTGCCGGAAAATTTTCATTTGTTTTTTAAGTTAATGGAGATATATTTATGCATCTCTGTCTTTTTTTATTTTGATTGAACATGTAGTGTGTTTTTCTGGTGGTCTATCATTTGACGTGTTCACTTCTCGTATTATTTATACCACTTTCTCATTAATGTCATTTCCAAAGAGTAACATAACGGGGCCGAATCCATTACGAAGTATATGTGTAACAATGCTGACCGTTTGATGTTTTTCTGCCTCTGTAGTTTCAGAATATGTAGAATTTGACTGCTCTTTTAGAGTTGTACTTAATACACCCCCCCCCCCATCTTTCCCAGTGAGATGGTGGACTGCTTTTCTCAGATCGCTGAAGACCCTGAATGTCGGGTTGTCGTGGTGACCGGAGCAGGCAAAGTCTTTACATCAGGTAGCAGGGCGGAACTTGTTGAGTCTTCGCTGGTGCCCACTGTGCTTAATGTATCGTGGACGTCCAGACTGTTTCCATAACTACAGAAAGTGTGGTGTCTTCCCTTTTAGGGATTGACCTGATGGACATGGCCGGCAATATCCTTCAACCAACAGGAGACGATGCTGCAAGAATTTCATGGAACTTGCGCCGCCTTGTCAAGAAGTATCAGGAAACCTTTTCTGTTATAGAAAAGGTTGGTTCCTGGCTGCTGCTTTTATATATAAACTCCTGTCAAGTTCGTCCTTGATTACTATCCCCGGGCTTCATGAGTATTGTGCAACTATGCTTAACTCTTTTATTAAATTCGGCAAGATAACTTGCCCTGAGCAGAAAGAGGTGGTATCCCTCATTCAGCATTTATGTGTATAAGTACTTAGTAGTAAAATGTGTGAAATACATTGTGTGCAATACACTGGTTGTGTGTGTGTACGTGCGTGCTCTCTGTCACTCTACAGTGTCCAAAGCCTGTGGTTGTTGCAGTACACGGAGCTTGTGTGGGAGCAGGTGAGGAATCCTGCGCAAAATAAGGCTGCATGCTTATGTACATGCAGGCATCCATGTCTGACGAATACCTCAGAACCAGTAACCAAACCACTTAATCAGTGTAAGTGTGACGGTCCTGCGATGGTATACAGGCAGTCCTCGGGTTAAGAATGTCCGACTCTCAGACAACTCGTACTTACGAAGGGATCGCCATAAAGCCTATTATATTCAAACTTTGGGTTAAATACAATGGATCGTAATAATAAATGTGCACGCTTTGTGATGTTTATGAAAACAATGCGTCTTTAGCAATTCTTTTGCTCTAGGTACTGTACAGTACCGTATGTAGTTGCTTTTATTATTATTGTATAATTATTATTATGTACTGTATTATTTTTCCAACTTGCCTACAAATTAGACTTAGGGATTGGATCTCGTTTGTAACCTGGGGACTGCCTGTAGTCACCTTATTTCTCTTAATGATTCCTTGATACAGGAGTGGACCTGATCACCGCCTGTGATATCCGCCTCTGCACACAGGATGCTTGGTTCCAGGTCAAGGTAAAGACTTCTTTTTGCATCATCCAAAAGTTTGTTTTTCCTTTTTAAAGAAGGCAGTTTTGCTTTTTATTCTCACTGGAAAAAAAAACGCATCCACCTCCCGGTCTCTCCCCCCAAGGGAATCAAACAGGCCCATTTGTACTTTGGATGATATACGGCATGCTTTATTTTATAGACCAATCCAAGTTTAGAAATAAACTTGTCTGTCAGTCAAAGTCTGTGGTAATCAGCTCGCATACCAAACGAAACAGTAGGTAATTGTTGTCATGAGGGAGGAAGAAATAAGTCTGAGACATGATTTCATGTGAGGGCTTGTTAAGGGCTTCTAATTTATAGCACCATAGATGCTTCAGCATGTGAAACGCTCATCACAGAAGGGTTTAACCTCCCTTCTGGAAGCTATATTCTTGTAATACCGACTCTGTTTTGACTATACAGTATTAAGTGAGTAGTAAGTATTAAAAAGAAGTTTTTAGAATTTCCCTCTGGGATTATTAAAGTTATCTATCTATCGATCGATTTGATCGATCGATCGTCTACAAGATCTGCCAGCTAACTGGTTAATTTCAATTCTAATACATACTTATCCAACTAACTCCTTTATAGTTAAAAATTCAATCCCAAACGTGTCCTGACGCATGTGCATAAAAATGAGCAGCTCACCGATCTGTTAGTTGTCCATCCCTCCATGTCCTCTAGCTATCATTTGAATAGATGAAAACCTTCATTTATTCAGTTTTTTTCCTCCATTTGTTCTTGGAGACGGATTTGCGTCTGGCAAATTTTTGTAAAGGTAGTTCAGTATTGCTCAACTTGACATTGTGGTCTGATGGCCATAGGAAGTGGACATTGGCTTGGCAGCAGATGTTGGGACTCTACAACGTCTTCCTAAGGTCATCGGGAGCCAAAGGTAAGGCGGAAAGTGTCCTAGAGCATTGTTCATTTCCTTAATCGAATATTGTTCTGTTCCACTCCATTCTTTTCCAGTTAATTTTCTCGAATGCTTTGGTGTTGGGTCTTTTCTTCATGGTAGCCTCGTCAATGAGCTGGCTCTCACGTCCAGGAAGATGTACTCTGATGAAGCGAAGAGCAGTGGATTGGTCAGGTACCAATAATTTTTTTTTGTTTGTCTGCGCTGCCTGCCTCTGCAAGGCAGCTTGCAGAATCTCTTGATCACTTCCAATTTTTTATAGCATTCCGACAAGCCTGCAAGCAGCCATTAATTATCTCAGTCTTCCATCATGTATCATATGTATGGTATGACAAAGTATGTATATGTATCTGTACATGGAATGCATGTATAGTGAGGCTACTAGACAAAGATGCATAAAGTACGGTATAAATAAAGAATATAGGGATAATGAATAAAGAGAAAAAATGTATAAATATTACAGAAGGTAACGTGCTGAAAGGCTTAGAATAAGGCAGGCAGCATTGAATGTAAAGTTTCTTTGTTTATTGCGGACTGAACCTAACCACCTCTCATCTCCCCTCTGCAGTCGTGTGTTTCCAGACAAGGAAACGATGATGTCTGGGGCTATGGAGCTGGCTGGAGAGATTGCATCCCGCAGCCCAGTTGCTGTACAGGGAACCAAGATCAACCTCATCTACTCCAGAGACCACAGTGTACCAGAGGGGCTTGAGTATGTGGTAAGATGCTTTACTCGAACAGACGCAAAACATTCCGACATCGTCCGGCTTTGTTTGATCTCCCCAAAGGCTGTTAGTGCGCTCCTAAGGAACGTACTCAAATATTCAGCAGGCCTGAAACCAAGTTCTCATGTGCTCGTTGCCGTGATGGTGTTTGTGCAGCAGTCTTGGCTACGTGAAACCTATACCCACAGTGGGAGTGTCACAATGATGGATGGCACCAGCGAAGATTAAACTGACTTTTTCAATTCTTGTTATGCCTGGTCAACACATTCTCCAAGATCTCTCTACAGGCTTACATTTGTATGTGTGTATATCATATATAAGGAAGGAAGTTATGTCTTGATAAGCGTTCAGTCACTGCATGCACGAATGCCAACACTTGAAGCAATGGTTATAGTTTAACCTATGCTGAAAAAATAGTTACTTGCAAGTAGGCCTGTTATGTTAATTACGTCACGATAGTTAAGGACATAAGTGACCTCAATATTAGCAAATTGTGCTTACATACAGTAAGAGTAAATGCCCCCAACACCTTTTCCTGCCTCACCGCTTCTGCCCTGTCGTCTGCTCTGTATCACAGGCGTGGCTCAGGGGCCATTCATACTTCACGGGAAAGCGCACGTGCAACGACACGCGTGACGCAGTGCCTGACAGTCCGTGGTCCTGAATGTTTATACTTTTCACAACACACCAGGCAAAGCTGCTCTTAAAACTCACGTTTATGAAGTGTGGTATGGATGTTATAAGAATTAGTAAGAATTTTACTAAAACTAACTTTGCACTATGTACTTGCAATACGCAAGGCAGGGTTATAATCACTAAGGAAAATGACAACTAAAGCTGTTGCTTCTGAAACCAACTAAGAGAAAATAAAAGCGAACGTTAAATACTTCCCGTTACTGTTTTTAAATTCTATTTCGCTAAAGTAATGATTTATCTTTGGGCCTCTCGTGCAATGAACTTGACCTTGCCACCAGCACCGCATTGCAACATTTTGTAGTAGCCAGCAAAGTCCTACAACTTTCCATCTAGTGTATGGTATATTCTGAAAAGGAACAGATGACTCTCTCTACTCTTGTGCCGAATGTTTAATATATAATGCAATTTTTGTTAACTGAGCCTGAGAGTCCATTTTGTCTTATTCTTTCTGTGGTTTTGTTTAATCTCGGTTATTTACATTGTTTTTTACATTCCAATACCAGTGTCTGTATATTGCTTGGAATTAAAAGCTCATTGCTCTTTGAAAGGGTATACTTGCATTACCATGTCTGGGACAATATATCGTCTAGCCGAAGTAGTTATCGTGACAAGCCTACTTGCGAGCTGAGCCAGTGCGGTAGAGATGAGAGCCGCACATGCGTATCTAAAACCATTGCTCGTATTTTCACTGTAAAATGGAAACGAAGCACAAAGCATGAGACAGATGGAGGACTTCTGTGTGAGGCAGATAAGTGGCTTATCTTTGATGGGCCGAAATGTACAAAGCAACATCTTCTGAAACATTATTGTTTAGAATAAGCCATATGCTTGTGATTCACTGCTGTCCGTCAAAGGCTTGAAACAGATGGCTTTAAGAGAGGAGGCTTCTGCCAATGGACTCGGGCTTACAGATTATTCAAATGACTGGCTTCAGTTCTTTGAATGCCTTGGTAGGATTCCCCTACATATTGTCAGTAGGACAACTGCAGGTGTCTGATGGAGCAGAATTGAACAACGGAACATATGAACTCATCGGTCTGTTTGGTCCTTATGGTGTATACAACTTATAAACCATTTGTTGTAAAAATTTCACTCTTTGATGGGTACAGTGGTGTCAAGAAAGCCTGACGGACCGTTTTTTGCTGTCTTGATTGTGTGATGAATGTGAGACACTGTTCAAACTGCTAGCTTTCATATGTTTTTATCAGTCACTTGTATTTAAATGTCAATTGTCACACAAATGAATCTATTTTAAGAATTCAACCTTGAACCATATTAAAAGATTCCCTCCTCCCTCAGTTTGCCAATAATCAACACATTGATTGGGCTTTTTTGTGTTTAAACTGCTGATGGGGACACAGCTGGTGTTTAGGCTCGACCCAAACATTCCCTCTATTTCTGGGAAGGGAGGACAATGTGCTGCTTGGCACGAAACGCAATGATAGCGATGATGATCATATTTTTCTTACCGCCCAGCCGCGAATGGAACCCTGTCATCCCTGTCATGCTGACTCTCTCTCCGTTTCAGGCCACGTGGAACATGAGCATGCTGCAGACGCAGGATGTCATTAAGTCTGCCCAGGCAAGCATGGAGAAGAAGTCTCCCAAAGATGTGCCTTTTTCCAAACTCTGAAGGGAGGGTAGCCAGGCCAAGGTGGAGCTAGTGGGACATCCTAACCCAACTAACTCGTTTTCCCTTTGGAAAAATTTTAATTGCCTATGACGTGTGTGTGTGTGTGTGTGTGTGTGTGTGTGTATGAGAATCCCTGTACAAGCTGGTACTATGATGAGCTGCAGATGAGACTGAGGAGACTAATCACGCTGGTCAGCTGAGGGCTGAGAATCTCTTTTTTTAACGTGTAATTCTGTCAGTTAATGGCTTTGTAGCACCTGTGAAATCTTAATGTCTCAGTATTCAGGATTCTCTTTAATCTTTTTTTTTTTTTACTTTGACATCCAATGAAATGAAGTATATTATGACACTGTACTGGATAAGCAGTTGGAAAATGGATGGATCAGTCAACTTGTGAAGTGTTTTGACCTTTATAAATAAAACACCCTCTTTGTGAGCTTGCAGTGTACTTGCTATTTTGTTTGCAGTTTCTTATAGTGGAGAAGTAGTTTATGAGAGGTTTAGTGTTTCTATTTGTTTATTAAGTTTTTGAAATGACTTGGTATGGGCATTTGAAGTCTGCATGACGGTTCACTTGCCTCACACCTCCAGGGTTATCGGTTGAATCCTGCCTCTGCAGTTTGCTTCTCTCCAAGTTGCCCTTTGTGCAGAAGATGATCTGGCAGCCTGAGCAGAATAACTGGTTATATGTAGTGGTGATCAAAATTAGAGAATAAGAGACGTTTTTGATATATACAAAGCCACAGCTTATCCACAGCTTATGAGAAAAAGGCACTACAGTTACAAAATAGAAGGAAATGGAAGACGAGTGGAACAAAATCAAGTCAGAGCAGTGTGAGATGCTGGTTATGTGCTGTGGCCGCCAATGTGCCCGTCACTGAAAGCAAGGGCCTCTATGCTTCTTATTAATTTCTGAAAGTTGTAACCCTCAAGAAAAAGCTGAGGCTTCTACAAAAAAAAAATGTAACTCATTTTGATCGCATGCTTTCTTCAGATTTCTTGTTAAAACCATTTATTTTATGATGTGGCATAGCTTTTATTGATGAAATATTAAAATACATGTCTTCTATTCACGTTAGAATAACTTTGAATTTGGATGAGCTATCACTTAGTGCATTACAAAAGTGCCTATTTTCTCTAATTTTGATTGCTACTTTATCATTAGAAGATGGGTGGATTCTAGAAGTCTGTAATAAATGTTACATGGCAGTTATCAATGTACATTGTATACTAAGGTTCCATGCTGCTATTTACTTGTAAGAGGTTTGGAGAAATGTTTATTGAACATATAAGACTTTCATGAATCTTTTTTTGCTGAGGTCAGTAGGATGAGGTTCACCATAGGAGTGCACACCTTGCACCTTTTAGCGTTGTAACATGGACCACTTTTGCTTTCTTTGGTAAAATATAAAATTACAGATGCTTAAGCTGAGCAAATGTAACTTACACTTGGCAATAGCATCAGCTTTGGTATCTGTACAGAGCTGTTCATTACAGTCCTACCACGGTATCTGTACAGAGCTGTTCATTACAGTCCTACCACGAGCTGTTCATTACAGTCCTACCACGGTATCTGTACAGAGCTGTTTCCTGAAGAATGCAGACCAGCTACAGGTTGTGTTGAATTTCATTTCCAGAAATCTATTAACTTGTACTAGTTTATCAACATGCGCTCTGCTCAGCTTTGCTGTGTGTGTCTAGTGCTGCTCTTTGACGGCGCCTATTCAGGTGAGTTAATGTCTCAACCAGCTTTGAAAACTGAAATCCATCAGAAAATCTAACAATTGAATGCTGTTAACCTGTCCTTGAATTTCAGTCCATTAATATTTTTTTCTGGGTTTTATTACCCTGAACTTTTATTATAAAAGGTTGCAAGTAAAATGGGTAACACTTTACTTAAAGCAGTTATATAACTGCAAACCGGTTACCTTGATAATACATTGTAATGCATTAATAAAGTAATGTATTATAAACACTGCTATAAATATTTACAAAAACCCATAACACATTCTAGCCATGTTTATTATGCATTATGAATGTTCCAGGTATAATGCACTATAAATACCTTCATAATTCATTATGATGGGTTCATATTCTGCTTTATTGCTCTGTTTCATAAAGGTCTAATGCCTAAACAGAAAGCAATGGATAAAGAGAAACCTTAAATCTCTTATAAAATGTGATCTTGCAGAGTTAAACTAATAAATCAGCAAAAATGCTTTATAAATCTGCTCATGTTTAAATTAAAATATTAATTATTAAAATATAAAGAAAGTTTTATGGGAAAGTACTACAGTTATGATTTTAGATTCAGGTTGGTTACAGATTAATTCATAATTTCACGATCTGCAGGCTTCAGTTTCAGTGGCGAGTATATGATGTTTGTTTTTTCTTACTTTCCCAGCATTTACATTTATTTGACACTTTTTGTCCACAGCAAGGAACAATAGAAGCAGATTATACAAGCAGGACAAGCAGCAATCTGCCGCCTTTTCAATAATTTATCCCAAAGAAAAGCTGAAACATTGGCTGTTCTCTGTCCATGTTCTTCATTTTTGTCATTGTCCTCCAGTTAAAAATATCGCCTCCTCCAGGACAGGTTCTGAGGAAGATAAAAGAGAACGTGTTCCGGGCACAGAACCAAAAGGCGAAGCTGCATCTGCTGCAGCACTCGGTCACCAGGCACCAGCCCACGTACCGGGTCAAAGAAGGACGCATCCGCCAGCCCCTCGACCACTTTGACAGCCAGAGCACACAGACCATTCCTCAGGTGTAAAGATGCACGTTTCAGGAGTATACAGGCCAGTTCCCTCACATGAGAACAGGGCTTAAGCTTATATGATGCATGCATGCACAAGGCCAACAGAACTCCTTACTTGGTACTTTTACAGTGCATTCATAAGCCATTTCATGTTCTACAAAGAACAAGCAGTGACACATTGGTTAGCACTCTGTAACCTCATATACCCAGGGTTGGGGGATCAGATTCTTCCCCCTGGCTCTGTGTATTCACGTAGGGTTTAATTGGTGTCTCTAAATTACCCTTTATGTTGGAGTGTGCCCTGTTACAAACTGGCACCGCTTTCAGCCAGTGGGAGTTTTACTTACAAAAAAAATATTTTGAGGGCAGAAAGAGAAAATAATTGAGAGATAACCAATCAGATTGCAGAGGAGGTGGATCTAAGCAACTAGAGGAGGCGGGACCAAGACTTCTGATTGGCTGGGCCCACCTTCTCTAGTTGCTTGTACCCACCTCCTCAACAATCTGATTGGTTATCTCTCTGAACCAATCATTTTTCATTCTGCCTTCAGAACATGTTTGTGCAAGTAAAACTCCCATGAGCTCCTGTTCAGGATATACTCCAGGCTCAATGCCACCCTGTACTGGATGTGCAGTTCAGGATGAATGTCCCTTCAGGCTTAACTCACAGTCAGTGACCTTGCTCATCCTTTGCCATTAGCAAAGTTCATTGCTCTCTTCATAAATTCACACGCTGAAGTTGATGCAGTACTGAGAAATGTCACTGTAATTCTTGGCTAACCTGCGTTATTTGATGACTTCTCTCACAGAGGTTTTTTGTCAATGAGGAGTACTGGGATCGTCCCGATGGTCCAGTATTCCTCTACATTGGTGGAGAGGGTGCTATCTCAGAGTTATCCGTGCTCTATGGTGTGTCTGACGTCAACAGATATGTGAATGAAATCAAGTAGAATCACACT
Source organism: Mormyrops attenuatus (assembly GCA_026777985.1). Taxonomy (NCBI): domain Eukaryota; kingdom Metazoa; phylum Chordata; class Actinopteri; order Osteoglossiformes; family Mormyridae; genus Mormyrops; species Mormyrops attenuatus. The sequence goes on from JAODKC010000039.1 coordinate 8,214,657, forward strand.
ATCCACACAAATCAAAATGCCATTCACATATGCATCTCATGTGTAGCAGAGCGACCGAAGCTAACTATTATTGCTTCAGTTTTGTGATCTACCCCTTTCCCCAAACATAGGCCATCATGTGCAGATGGCAGAGGAGAATGGAGCCCTGCTGGTGGCGCTAGAGCACAGATTCTACGGGCATAGCATCAACCCCGACGGCCTGGACGTAGTGAACCTGAGGCACCTCTCCAGCCATCAGGCGTGAGTACTGAGGGATTGCAGTTATTTAATGCTGTTCATTTAGTTCATTCATTTATTGCTTTCATATTTCTTATTTTTATATTTCTTCCTGTCTTTGCTACTCCTTCATCCTGTTCTTTGCCTCTCATACAACATATTCTCACCAAAGCCATCTGACCCTCTGGCTCCAGGAGTCTGTACAAAGACCATAGATAAAGGGCCTGCTCCCCTCAGTGGGGGCAGAGACAGACACACAGACAGACACTGAACCGGCCGTGTGAAGCATCTTTCTGTAACATCTTCATTCTGTCTTAATAAACTGCTTAAGCTTAAGGAACCAGCCTCATCATTCATCTAAAAGAACCAGAGGTTTCACTGAAAAAATCTATCAGTACCATGATTAGGGCTGCCTTTGAATGGCAGGTGGGAAAAACACGTAGCATGGACGTTGGTGAACCAGAGAACACCACCACCTACAGGTGAAGAAAGTAATTATTCTGTCCTCCTTTCCACTTGAGTTTGGTGGACCTGGCGGCCTTCCACAGATTCATCAGTGAACGCTATGACCTGTCATCACGGAACACGTGGATCAGTTTTGGAGGCTCCTACGCTGGAGCTCTGTCTGCCTGGCTTCGTGGCAAGGTAATACCCCCGCCCCCCCAAGTAAAATAAAACACAGTGTGATTGACATGATTGCTCCCAACCAGACCTCTAAATCATGCACGCTGACCTTCCTATTCACATATTTTTGTAGGTCATGGTGAAAGGTTGTGTTGTGGTTCTCTAACATAATGTCATGTGACATCCTCCCCCCTCAGTTTCCTCACCTGATCTATGGTGCTGTGGCCTCCTCGGCCCCCATCAAAGCCAAGCTAGACTTCTCCAGCTACAACCAGGTACCCTGTTAGCACGTATTCGAATAAACATTAACATTCATTAAGTGGACAAAAATCCCAATTAAGTACCATGTGTTTTTAAAACATACTTTAATTAATGTTGAAATTATGGCGGATAGAACATGTGGTAATGAACATTTGCTATTGTTGATTTAAAATGGCATCTATTAACATGACATGCTTTGTAATGGCCGAATTTGCACTCTTCAGGTAGTGGGTGAAAGTCTCACTAATCAAGCTGTTGGGGGCTCAGAGAAGGTGCTGTTTTCTGTACATTAAAAATTATTTTTGTAAAACAAATGCATGCATTTGTGCTTCCTTTGGACAATGGTTGTCTTTTGTAAATGATGTCATAACAACTCATTATGTAGTAACACTGCAGTATGTAATGATGTAATACATTGTCACACACCATGTAACAATGCATTATGGAATAACACTGCATCATCTAATGACACTTTGTTGCATTCTGTAGAATTATTGCATAATGTGGTGTCATTATGTAATACGTTGTCACACACTGTAATATGTAATAATTTATTACAGAATTTATTTGTAAGTATTAAAGTACAGAGAAAAAACAAAGATGACTATGGGGAACCATGAGGGGGTGACAGGTGACACCCCCTCATAGAATCCGGTTTAAGTTTGCTATAGTTTGAGGATTTTTGCTTGTTCTTTTAGTCTTAACAAGGTAGGATGAATGAGTTGACCTTTAATTGTTCAAAGTTCGCTTTATGTGTAACAACATATTATTTAATAACACAGCATTATCTAATGCAGTGTTTCCCAACCCAGTCCTCGGGGAACCCCGGACAGTCCATGTTTTTGCTTCTGCTCAGCTCCCAGCACCTGTATCAGGTATTCGGTGTTCCTGATTGGCTGGGAGCAAAAATATGGAATGTCCGGGGTTCCCCAAGGACTGGGTTGGGAAACACTGATCTAATGACAATATGTTACATTTTGTTGAGTTATTATATAATGCAGTGTTATTATAGATGTATTTGCATAAATTCAACATTCCTCCCCTTATTATTGGTGTATGCATCTCCATATATCAATCTGCTTACTGTGTTTTTGTGTGTGGGTATCTGCTTGCCTGACCTGACCATTAGTGCCTAGACACAGTATGGGAGGCATTTGCAGCTCTGGAAACAGCTCTCTTGGAGGGCAATGTGACAAAGGTGGGCAAAGATTTCAGCTGCTGTGAGCTGCCGGTGGAGCCAGAGGACCAGTCTGAGCTGGTTCAGAGCCTGGCTGACATCTTCATGGGAACTGTGCAGTACAATGAAGAGGGAGGGCCGCTGACCATCGCCCAGATATGTCACGTCTTGACCAATAAGATTGAAGATACTGAGCAGGGGGAGGAGCCCTACAGCAGGCTGGTCAACCTGGCAATGGTACGTTCTATTATAGTGTTTCCCAATCTGGTCCTTCGGCACCCCCGGGTAGTCCACATTTTTGCTACCGCCCCTACTCTTTCAAAAGATGCCTAGGAATCTTATATGACCTCAGAGACTCAGGACTTGAGTCTTACATCTCATCTGAAGGACACCACCATCATTGCACTGGGCATTGGGATCCACACAGAGCACAGGACAGGCTAACCCGTTGGCCATACAAACAACTCTTCCAGCAGAACCCCAGTTTTCCTAGTTGGTCTCCCATCCAAGTACTGGCCAGGCCCAGACCTGCTTAGTATCAGGAGGATTACCTAGTGTGACCTGCAGGTGGTACAGCTGCTAATAAATGTTATGTGTCATGTTTTATTATGCACTATCCTTCATTCTCACACAAGTTCATTAATTCATTGACAAACCCTCACAAAATCATACAACATTGAATAGAAAAGTCATCTCTCTCAGTTATGAACTGCAGAGCAAAATTTTAACCCAAAACCCTCGTCGTCTGTAGCATATTTTTGACAGGTCTAGTAAACATCTCCCTTTTTCCCCCCAGTCGCTGTTTGGTTCGTTTTCATGTTATTGGCCCAGCTTTGTTAAACTGCGACTACTCAGCACAGAGTTTTGAAGAAAACCTTTTGTTCTACATGTCAGATCTATCGTGCAGCAGTGGAGGAGCCCTGCCTGTTCATCTCCCACAAGCAGGCCGTCCTGGAGCTCCAGAACACCGATGTGAAGTCTTCCGGCTTTGGCTATCGCCAGTGGTACTACCAGACCTGCACAGAGTTCGGCTTCTGTGAGTGGTTACCCACACCACAGCTTACCTCCAGAGCGGAGAGAAGTGCACTGCTGTGTGAACTTGTACAAAATAATAATAATAAGTCGTCATTCACTTGTGCACCTATGGCCTTTGATATATGCTCTGGGAGAATCCATGAAAGGTCTTTTGGGGGTGAATGGAGTTTGCGCATTCTGAAATGGTGACTCTGATTTACCTTTAGAGACCTTTTTAGGCGCAGTGACAGCCAATGGCCAACACCAGGCTAGTTGGCTGTTTGCTCTAGCTCTCTTACTTCACAAGAATTGTAAGCATTTTCTTATTTGTGAATAATATGGGAAGCAAAGCATATGACTTACAGATCTCTGGAAAATACACCAGTTCAGAAGGTCGATAATGTGGTCGGAGGGTATTTTTAACTTATGCTTGTGGTACTGTGATGCCCCCTGTTGGTCCAGGAGAAAATGATGTCACTTCAAACCCTATGCCAGCTTACGAGGTGTCCACTGCGATGCTGTCCATCTGCCATTCCCATGTTTATTGGTAAGCCCTCTCTCTGTGTGCAGTCGAGACCTGCGAGGATGCCAGCTGTCCTTTTGCACGCATGGTGACTCTGCAGTCCCAGATGGAACTCTGCCCCCTGGTGTTCGGGATACCTCAGGGCAGCCTACAGTCCCGGATCGCTTTCACCAACCAATTCTATGGCGGCGATCACCCCCAGACGCAGAGGGTGCTGTACGTCAATGGTAGGGTAACCATCAGGATGACGCTAGAAATGAGGACACCTGTGTCCAAAAGAAAGGACTAAGGCTTAAAAAGGAGGACACCTGTGTCCAAAAGAGAGGACTAAGGCTTAAAAAGGAGGACACCTGTGTCCGAAAGGGAGGACTAAGGCTTAAAATGGAGGACTAAGGCTTAAAAAGGAGGACACCTGTGTCCAAAAGTGAGGACTAAGGCTTTAAGGGGGGGGGCAAGTCTATATTGTACGTATGGTATATCAATCTCTATATTCATCTCGTTATCTTGAGAGAACGGCATACAAAACTAACTGAATGCATGGCTGTTCTCAGCTTTCATAGTATGTGTGTGCGGGTGACCTACGTTTCTTGTGCAGTTGGGGTTGGAGAGAGTAGCACTAGTTTGTGACTGGGAGGCAGGTAGGATGGAGTGAAAAAGGAGGACAAGGGGGTTGAAAGGAGAAGTCCCACCAGCAGTCTGGACAGAGGGCTGAAAAACTGCACCATCTGCACGAGTGGTGACCCTAATCAATGGTGCAGTGCAGTCCTGGCTGGTTTAGTGATGCCAGTAGAAGAAACCTTTCTTGGAAGTGAACAGTGAAAGACTAACGCAGTTGTATATTGGGTGTCTTGTGCCGTAAGGGTTTTCTGTGCTACAGGATCCTCGTCAGCATAGCCTGTACCCTCTCCCAGGTGACATCGACCCATGGCATAAGCTCAGCGTGGTGTACAATGGGACCAAGGAGGACAAAGACAGAGCCGTCCTCATCGAGGGCGCTGCACACTGTGCTGACATGAACCGTGCTGGGTCCCAGGACTCACCTGCTCTCAAAAAGGCCCGGCAGGTGAGCGGAACAGGCATGGAAGAGGGAATGAAACAGGTGCTGTAGTGGGAAAGGGAGAGATAGAGGGGAGAGGTGAGAGAGAACAATACAGGACATGGTAGACAGGCACCTCGGTCTTATATCTGCAATGTAAATAGAAATGCACTGGAGAAATCTGCTGGTACTCCATTTGGAAGCCAGAAAAGGCTCATCAGAGCCAGCTCAAACATTTTCTGGGTCCGGAGCAAAATTTAATTAACCTAGATGTCAGATGTCATCTTCCTTCACGTTGTGACAGGCTGATCAAATAGGGGGCCCCCTAGTGGCTGCTGGGAGCTAAGCAGCTGCTTAGTTGGCTTATGCCTTGTGCTGGTCCTGCTGGTAATCAGAAGTTTTATAATCAGTTATAGTTTTAAAAAAATGGTGTAGGTGGTGGAGCAGAACAGAAATGAGGTTTGGCTGAGAGGGTGAGAATTACTGAACGTTGCTTTGTCACGAACACGGGATAAGTCCAAAATGTGTTTCTGTTCTGTTTCTTCATAAATGTCTTGGCACTGAAACAGCAGCAGAACACTGAGAAAGACATTTGTGGTGCTGAAGCGATGAATTGAGCTGACCTCTGTGCCATTAGAGGCCGTCCACAGTGAGTTTCCTTTATGATGTGCGCAGGAGATAAAGAGGCACGTGACCCAGTGGCTGAAGAACGCTGCAGCGATGAGCGTGTGACAGCATGACACTCCAGCACACGCCAAGCCAGACAGCGAGCCTCTGCTCTCCACTCTCCTAGGATCCTCAATCCCAGCTTCTTCCTCAAGGTTTCCTGTGTGTAGGAGTCACACACAGCCACTGGTTTTGAAAATGCAACACTAATCCCCCACAAAACAGTATGGAAATGTGTGTGTGTGTGTGTGTGTGTGTGTGTGTGTGTGTGTGTGGTTGAGGGGGTTGGGTTGTACATATTACATTGTGAAGCCCAAATATCTTCACAGTATGATAAAAACCTGTTATTTTGACATTGTGGGGACCATTTTTATAAAAATCTGTGGCTAATCACTAAAAATGCCAAAGGTTTGACCCATAGAAATTAATGGACGGTCCCCACAAAGATATAGATACTTAATCTGTTTGTGTGTGGGTGACTATTTGGACAGTTAGCACAGTCCATAAAATTAAATTGTTAACAGAAGGTTTTCTCAGTCCCACCAGCAGGTGACTTACTGACACAATTAAGAATCTCCTGAAGGATAATCTGCTGGTCCGTGTAAACCCTGTTTTCACCCATATTACATAATTTCCTGTATAGTAACTATGAAAGACAGAAGGCTGTATTCCATCTTTGTTGCAAAGGATGCATGTAAGCAAACAGTTAGAATCGCATTTCCTATTATTATTATTATTATACACCCTTTATACGCACAGGTGACTGCGTTCATACATATACACTCACCTAAAGGATTATTAGGAACACCATACTGATAAGGTGTTTGACCCCCTTTCGTCTTCAGAACTGCCTTAATTCTACGTGGCATCGATTCAACAAGGTGCTGAAAGCATTCTTTAGAAATGTTGGCCCATATTGATAGGATAGCATCTTGCAGTTGATGGAG
>JAODKC010000039.1:8221220-8234135 GCA_026777985.1 Mormyrops attenuatus
TGTGATTGGTTGCTTAGATAATTGCATTAATGAGAAATTGAACAGGTGTTCCTAATAATCCTTTAGGTGAGTGTAAAGCATAGTTTAGAATATGTTCTTTCCATTAGCATGTAATCATGTGAGGAGGGAGGGACAGTGGTGCACAATACCAAACCCTAACACTCCCCCCCCCCACCCAAAAAAAAACATACAGCAGATTTACTTTAGTCTTTAACTCACAGTCTCTAACAAAATTAAGACAGCAGTTGTGTGAAATATTAGTAGTCAGTACTTGTGTGGTTTGTAGAGGTAAAATAATTGTTCTCAGCACTATTTTGTGATTGGACAGATGCACACTATGCTTCTTAATTAGACACATGGAAACTAAAATATTTCAATAAAAAAAAATAACGTTTTAAGATTCAGTTTCATTGGAGTGCAGTTACTTCCTATTCCAGAGGGTAGTGCTGTTGTTCAGGACATGAAAATTAAGATTATAGCATTTAATGAGTACCATTCTTATTTTAAAAGTATGTTGTGTTACTTTTGGCTAGAATCTGTTTGTGTCTTTTTAATTGTCTTAAATTATGGGCTTTACCAAAACCTTGAATAAAACTCACAGAGATACCTCTGTAATCCCAGCCGAAACCAATCACTGGCAATACATTTAAGTGAACAGGAGCCCAGGAGATTGTATGGTTGCATTTAAAAGAGGAGTCCAAGAAAAAAAATGTACAGCAACAATTTGATCTGTAGTACAATCAAAATGTACCAACATTTAGAGTTCGTAGGGCAGTGACATACTACCTTTTGTGGAAATGAAATTAAATACGGAACAGCATAGAGATTAAATTCTAGGAATGTGAGATTGCTATGGCAAGACAGTGCCCTAAATTTGGCTAAAATGAGAATTTTTTACACAATAGGCATATTTGTCCAATTACACACACGAACATTGAAGGTATGGGCCATGTCATCCAAATTTGTGACCTTTTGGTCCTTGTGGTCCCTGTACAGCACACCACTGGCAGCTGCCCTCACTATCCAGTGATTATGAGGGTAAAGAGGCTGTAAATACTGAAAATTCCTGGGCCCTAATCTCTCTTCCTCATGAGGCACAGATAAGATAAATACTCGTCAGAATTTTATTTGACAGCGTGCCGTATTGAGGATGGCTTCTGAAACCTTAAACGTTACTGCAAAGTAAAAAGAAAATAAATAAAGAATAATCTACACAGACATCCTTCATTTTTATAAACTGTATAAAGAACTGAAGTAATGACATCATTGAGAATATACAGATCACTAAGTTCTGGGCTGCATGCAGATAATGTTAACAGGCAAAGTCTGAAACAATGAATGGAACTCGACAGATTTTACACATTCTTTGAGCTTAGCCAATTTTTAAAATCCCTGGTTTACGTCTGAGCTATTATTTGTAATCTCAACATTTAGAACATTAAATATGTATTCCATGTCTAAGAGGTACAAAGGATTTTGCATATAGAAGCTGCATATATTAGAGGTTGTGCATCACTTAAAAAAAAAAACTATATTATCTCCATTTGAAAAACATCATTTTAGAAAAAAATTCTACAATCTAAAAAGCAAATTAAAAATCCTAAATATAGATATTTTCACATAAAGTCTAAGAGGAAAAACACATCAATCTAACTGATCTTGCTTGCAGCTATTGCTTAGCTGCATGCTAAATAAATGTGGCAATTAGTTTGCAAAAGTGGACATGAATATAAACGGAAACATTTATTAAAGCAAATGTATTGTCATTACTACTTGAGGAAGGACCTGGGAAAGCGAGACTGTTCATCTGTTGATCAATGGTACAGATATGTGGTACATTAACTAAATGTCCTGTTAAAACGGCAGAGGTAAATAGCTTGTAAATGTAATCCTTATTTATAGAAAAGTGAATAAACACAAATACAAATGATTCCGTAGTTTTAATGAAATCAGTACAGAACTAAATCGACTGTATACGCACACGATATAACTAACATACCAGGAATGAATTGCATCTAGAAAGCAGAGGTGCGCTTCAATCCTTTGTAATACGTATTGAAACAGCACAAGGGTTCATTAAAGAGGACACAGTTGGGGGAACCTTTGATCGCATTACGAGGCAATAGCCATCAGTCATTTACCTGCGATGGGCAACTTTACGCCATCTGACACAGAAACAAGCGCCCTTCAGTCTTAGTGAAGGAACACACTTATTCCCTGGGTAGTGGTCAAGACAAGTCATCATGTTGTACGTGAGATCCAGACATGGACAAATTGCAGAACAAATTAAATATGTTAAATAATAGCAGAGACTAATAACTTTTGGTGTAAAAATCTGTTAATTTTTTATCAGTGTACAGTATAACATCAGATAGTTTTAAATATCCTATCAAATATTTTTTTTTTACAGCAGAGACATTGAGATAACATGGATATTAGTTTAAACTTTCATGGCCAAATGTTTAAATCAAACATCCATGATAAATTCCTGGCCTTACATCCTTGCATTTCCTCGGCCGAGTTATAAATCAAGTCTTGGACTCTTTGAATCAATGTGATTTTGTCAATACATATAAATGCTATTGAGAGAAGCCCCCCTTATGGTTGCCGAGAATCAATCTGAGCTGGAGGCCACATGGCGGGCGGGGGGGGCTGCTAAAAATAGCTAAATCATCATAAATCATGACAAGGGAATTTCATAAGATCTAAAAATGCCTTCCATTATTTATACAGACTTAAAAGATGTACCATTCAAAAAGTGGTGAATGTGAGCAAACTGATAACTTGAATAGTGAATAGTGAAGACTGTATCCAATCCTGATGTCTTTGGCTATGCCGGTTACTTTGGATGATTACTATGGAGGTTATATTTGACCAAGTTTTGTACCAGGATTGGGGTAAAACTGCGTTTGTGAATGTTTTTACACAAATGTCGCTAATGCAAACAACAGGAAAGGATTTGCTGTTGTAACACTGGAAAGCCAAAGCATTCTCATTAACCTTAATCATTACAGAGATATCTAGATGTTTAAATGGATGAAATAAAAAATATGTAACACTTTTCATAAAGTGTCTATTAAATAATTTAGTCCTCACATCTGCAATGCTCAGTGTTTCCCCCAGAAAAATGGAATTTCAGGCCACAGTCCCACCCCTTGATTATATATTGATGTGTAAGACATAAATCAGGCTGATTTTAATTTGATCAAACCTTAGAGACAGGAATGAAATATCAGTGGTCACCCCGAGCTGATACAGAAGAAAATATGGCCATGTGGGTACCTACCACCAACAGTGCAGCCATGTCCTTAAGGAGCTGATAGGAGATGTGAACATGATGTTCCTGCATCTTCAAAGGAATGATGAACATGGTCAGAAAGTATCAGGGCCTCATGTTCCACCTCTGTGCTCCTACGGAAGTAGATTAATATTTCATCACCATTATGCTTCTCCTTCCAGACTCCACATTTGAACCCTAACAATTATTCTCTCTCTAGACAAAAAGAAGAATAACAACTATCTTTATGTCTAATCATAATTGAACACTTGACCAGAATATCCCCTTTTGCGAAAAATATTTTTTACCCAAAACTATGAAATTTTTACACAACAAATGCTATTTTATGCTAAGATCTTGTGGTACGTATAATTAAAATTCTAAACGGAGACATCATATATAGTTGTGTCTCAGTTATAAATTTATATTTAGTTTCATTTGTAAATGTACTATAATTGTGGCAGTAAAATGCTCTAGATGTTGCTGTTCCTACCTTTATCATTGCATGTTTGCAAGCAGAAGTGACCAAGACACGCTCTTATTTTGTAAAACGCTTTAACCAGCATAATGCAGCACAGTGACTGGAGGAAAGCAGGCGGCATGAAAGCCAGCTGGCTGAAATGCACAGGTGATGAATCGTCTGCCCTATGATATTGGTGCGTTGATTTTTTGTAATAGTTTTTTTCTCTCTTTTTTAATCATTGCAGTTTTTTGCCCAGGTCCTCTTCCAAACAGCTTCATACTTGTTCTATCAATTTTTCAAAATAAATTATATACTTTCACTTTATTTAAATTATACTGCATGCATTTCTCATTTTGGAGGTGTTACACCTGACAATGTCTCTTATTTTCCAGGCTTTGTATAATTTATGCATCTTTCAGGAAATGTGCGCTAACAGTGGATAAAACCCCAAATTCCTTCTTATTTTGATACAGCACAACAAAATGGAAATGTAACTTGAAACTATGGCACAATGTTAATAACTGCGTCATGCATTTAAGACAAGCACATTAATATAGCATGGTTTGAAAAGATGATTTCGAGTGAAAGCAAAGGTTTTACAGCCAATTAATTTTTTATTAATAAAAAATGTGTGCACTGTGTGGGTGTGCATATGTGTGTGTGTGTGTATTAGGTTTATCTTACATTGTGGGGACCAAATGGCCCCCACAGTGTAATAAAAACCTGCTTTTTTACATTGTAGGGACCATTTTTCAGGTCCCCACAAAGATCTGTGAATGCAATCAAAAAAATAAAAATGCCAAAAGTCTCGTATTTTGTTTGGTTACTTATGGTTAAGGTTAGGGCTGGGTAGGGGTCATCATGTTGTGAGTTATCCTTATAGAAATGAATATAGAGTCCCCACAAAGATATTACAAACCTGTGTGTGTGTGTGTGTGTGTGTGTGTGGTGGGGAGGGTGCAAGTGATGTCCCCCAAATCCCATCTGTTTCCCTGTGGAATTGGAGGGGGTTATTTTGGGAGGGGTGTGTGTCGTACCCCTGCTGCTCCGCACTGCCCCTTACTGATTGATGATCTCCGCTCCCCCAGGGCCACTCAGGTCATGACCTTCCATGGCTGACCCCCCCACGGAGAGTCCTCAATCACACTGCTGACCAGCCCACTCTCCATACACACTCACACAGGAACGCGCACGGCGAAGTGCACACACACACACACACACACATTTACACCACACAACACACAGGCATGTTCATATGCACTCACACACGTCGGCCCCATTTTACTCTTGAAAGACAATAAAGGGACATTTTTGAAAAAAATCCTCATGCGCATCATAGACAATATAGCTGAGACCCAGAAAGCTGTACATACAGACATCGACATGCACTCACACACGTTTGTGCAGCCTTTCAGACAGAAAAGTTCATTTTAGTCACATACAGACACAAATGTCCGTACACACAACACAGTACATCTATTATCAACCAGAATCAGAACCAGAATAATGTCATTATCCTGGAGGAACCTGCACATATATACGTATACCGAGTCGTATTTCTTCGTTAAAACACATGGGTTATGTGAGTTAACTGCATAATGTTTTACTTTAATATTTACACAGTTCAGGGATGTACTCTTGTTCTTATATTTTATCAGCAGTGTTTGTCTAAAAGAAGCAGGATATAGAGCTTAATCCAGGAGATTCATCACACACAGACGAAGACATATTCAAAACAAAAGATTAATATAAAAATAAGCTCAAAAAGAGCTCCTTCATTGTCCTTTGAAATTTCACTTTAGCATCACTGTCGTCTATTCAGACAAAATAAATATATTGAAATTATACATATTTAACGTACGCATACATCTTGATTAATCTCTCTGTGGGCCCCAAGAAAGATTGCGGCTATCATTCTGCTACTTTCGCCTTCCCTCCCTCATTTTCCATCAACTTTTCTGCCTGTTTTCTTGATCAATGAGAAACTTCTGGAGCTACGGCCATCAATCAGGGACCCATGGCCTATCTGTCTCAGGCAACAGCCAATCATGGCCACTCGACAGCTGGTCCATGACAAATGGAGCAGGGAGGTAAGAGAAGCTGGCCCTCCTTATCTGATCTTAACCAGGTCACGGTACTGCTGTGATTCTGATTAAAACACACAGGTTCAGGCGAGTGGCCACGCACACACACTTTGCCAAATCCCCAGTGATATGGGATAAACCTCCCTCGGTGGCCGGCTCCCGAGCCGCTCTCCGGCAGCCTGGCAGCTTGGTGTGTGGTTTGGGGCGCTGCGCTGAGACAAATGCTCATCACAGGATGAATCATGAACCCATATTCTTGGTCACGTCTAATCAGTGTGACTGATCAGAGCTATTAATTTATCATTTGACTTTCTGGGCCATTGATCATCAAATATTAACCCATCCTCCAAATCCAATTTGTATCATCCTAAAGAAATGGGGGGGGGGGGAACTACAAAAAAGAACAAATTAAAAAAATAATTAAGTATTTACACAATGAGTATTTGTAAACATCCTTAAATGCAAAGCAGACCCCGGCGAGATTAGATTGATTTTCTCTGTGTTCTTTTAAATTTTTTTTTACTGTCTCTGCATCCCCCTCTCTACACCTTTCCATACATCATTCCTGTGGTCAGCGAAGAAGTATTAATCCCTCCATTCCATCACTCACTCCGTGGGACGGATGGGGGAGGTTTCAGGGCGGAGAGGTGGTTGGATAAAAGACAGCCTGGAATGGCTTTCTTACATGGTATCTGTAAGAGGGTTTTGCATCCACAGGGCCACAGCATCGAGGTTTGTGCTCGCTGGCAAAGCAGTGCTGTGACTACGCCGGGCAGTGCGCGGTGGCAGTGCGCGGTGGCAGTGCGCGGTGGCAGTGCAGCCGTATTCCACCAAGAAAGCTAATTCATTAACAACCACACAATTTACACAATTTTTCTGCTAATTCACCCCCCTTTTTTGGATGGTGATGTGAAAACACACCCATACAGCAATCTACAGTAGCATCGTTCATCTAAAAATTTCCATCCAGAAATTTCTATCCATGAATTTTGAAGAGTATATGACTTAAAATAAAGTAGCACTGGCTAGAAATGTTATTGAAGGTTTCTAATCTAAATTTTCTGTTAGTGACAAAAAACATTGACATCGGCCACGATGCGTAATTACGTTATTCTGCACACTGATAAATCATTTTCTTGTCAGTGGTGAAACACCTGAATCGTCATTATTTTTCTTCTTAAACGGGCAAACGGCAAACAAACAGCCACTGACAATATGCTCGCAACAAACAGACCTCTGGAAGCATATACTCTATGTCCGCCACATACACTGTGTGTATGGTCCTTTGGGTAACATTACGGGGACCCATGATGTAAATTTGCTCATCAATTCAATGAACACGTTAAGTGAAGAGCCTGAGATCGGACACAGAGCCCCTTTAAGCCGTGAGGCCAGACCTGAGCCGTCCTCAGCTCCCTCTCCCCATCTCCCCGATAGTGACAGTTAGATTAAGGGGTTTGATAGATGCCCCCTCTCTCTCCTTCTCTCCACCCTCGCTCCCTCTTTCTCTCCCCCTATCTATCACTGGACTCTCTGTAATTGCGAGGCGTCTGCCTGGCATGGTGAGCCTTCATCCATCTACTTAATAACAAACAGTCAGGGAAACTAATGGTGCCTCAGCTAAAAGTTAATCTCCATCAGTAAGGAGATGGAGAGTGGGAAACCCGGGGAAAACAGGAAAGCGGAGGAGAAGGGGTGCAAGAGCCGGCGGTAATAATGAGAGAGAGATGGGCGGCCTGCAAAAGTAAAGAGTAAAAAGTGGACTGGGGAAACAACAGGGCTGGGGATGAAAGGTGTTTTGAGGGGGGGGGTAAACAGAAGGGAAGGGATTTTGAGAGACAAAAGACATTCGGACAGAAGATACGTTACAAACCAGGCAAGAGTTTGGTGATCAATTGGTAGTGCAGCAGCCAGAGAAATATGGACAGAGATGAGAGGGAGTGTGGCACAGGGAGATTTACGAGGGGCCAGCCAGACGACCCAGAAAGTGGAGAGGCACACGCTCATAAAAAAAGCAGCTCTTTGAATTGACCCACCGCCCTGCTCTCCCTGCCGGACTGGCAGCTCAGGGTCACAGGCAGCTAGCTTGTCTTACTAGAGTCAACCAGCACAGCGGCCCACGATGCCGAGTGTGGATGGCGGATGGCGACCGCAGCTTTTCCCACAATCCCCCGGGTGTTCGCTCCCTAGTCAGATCACGCATCTCTACAAATGACAATTACAAGGAAGCAAGCTCTGTCACAGAAATATCTCTGCCATGTTACTCAAACGGGATTGTGCCAGGATGCTGAGACACTAATCCATGCTGATTTGGTATAAGCGCATGGGAGAAGCTGGTTATGAACTGTTAGGCGAAGGGAAATCACCTGGGCACTGTCATAATAAATAATGCGATCCATGTAAATGTGGAAAATAAGGCTTACAAGTAATATCTCACTGCGCAGCACAATGTGACAAAACGCAGACCTCAAACCAATACAATAGTTTTGAAATTAGTAGCACATCATTTCAGTACCTTTAAATACTCATTTAAATACCTGTAAATAGAAACACATTCATTCAAGATGCATCAAAGCTATATATACAGTATATATATAACTTGTGCTATTATAAATATACAGACCACCCTATAAACAAAATTCCTGCCCATGTGGTTTTCCAGCGCTATGCATTTCATAACAGGGTTTTGTTTTGTAAGCTGACCTCACTATTGGCCTTAGATCAGTTAATCTGCGAACTCCAAGAACACACGGGGAAGATTTGCCCTTCAGAGAAGCATCCAGGATCATATCGCCATTGCCAGCCCATAAATGGAAACATGGAATTGACTATCCCCTAAAAGTCAGTAAAAGCAATATAAAACTGCATGATGTGAGGAGTGAATGTACTTAAACGGAATCATCAAGTTTAACTTTTAACGCCCTTATATCATTGCTGACTTAACGTCTTTTCAGAACTACAGCATCATTTCGTACTTCGTCAATGTCACTGGATATTACTACTTTGTTGACATACAAGATCATTGGTTACCTTCAGAAACATGAGAGTCTGCTTCCTCTGTTTGACATATCTTTTAAAATGGCATTTTGAAAGTACATTATTTAAAATGCATTTCCTTTAGTGGAAAGAAAATAGTACATTTGTATTTAAATACAAGCAAGAGGTCTACAAAGGACATCGGCAATTGACTTACTGGGGTTGATGACCCTGTAAACCAGTCTTGGACAAACGATGTGGATGTTTATGTGGATCTGATTACTTCAGAACTTTATTTGAGAGCAACATACCAGGGTGAAGAGGAAAGGCCACATCCTTTCGGAACAGAGTCTGAAATCTAAGGTCAAAATGCAAAGGTCCTGAGCTTCCCTTTCTCATTCGGCGAGCGTTCTTGCGCGGCTGCATTTTCACAGTGTAGAAGTATAGAAGGCATATGTGCATCAACTTCCATATACCAAAATTCTTTAAAATTAAATACACTGCTTCAGCCAATTCTTTTAGACCACTAAGAAGTTTGGAAAACACAAACTCGGACACCATATGTAACTACGACATCACATTATGTTCTATATATGACCCCATTGTTTTGGCTTTTACAACAACAGTAAAATGATATGGACAATAGCACTAATTACATGGAAAGGAGGATTAATTAAAATGGAACTACTAATAGACCATTTATTATCCTTATAAGTAGATAGTTAAATTCCACAAAATGATTAATGGGGAATTCAGTCAGAGCCTTTACATAAAGCATTTTCTCACTCCTGTTTTCCCAGTTCCCATTAATCTGTGCTCTGCAGCCACCCAACGCTGCATTTCCTCTTTCGCATTGTTGGTCTCCTGCCCTGTTGGGTCAGACACAGCCTGCACTGGCCCCTGACTTGAAGGACTACCGCGGCACTGCTGCAGACACACGCGCACAGTTGTTTCATTCACTGCCATGTGCAAAGACTAAGAAACACGCGAGAGAAAAGAGGCACGAAAATGGTTAATCATGCACAAACCGCCAAGAGACCAAAACTACAATCACATCCACAAATGCCACTGACTGCAAATGAAACATGAAACGCTGCGCAATGAAGACAAGCGTATATAAAAAATGATAAAATACTCGGTTCCATTATTGCGAATAATACTAAAATAGCAACAACTACCATACGCCTTACGGTACGTCAGTAATCGAGATTTTATCAGTATATCTAACTATGGCGGACCGGGAAATAATACATTAAACAATAAACAAAGTGAATGACTCCATTCATATGTTTCATTGACGTTATCGCGCCGCTGTTAAAGGCTTCTTTAGTTGTAATCGTGCCAATTAACAGTGACCCTCCTGCGGCGTTTAAAGGCCACAGTTTGGTTGATGTTACAGCGCTGCCTTGCTGCGCCTCTGTCACTCTCTCTGCGTCCCGCCGCGCCGCAGCTCCGGCCCAATGTGCTCGCCGATGTAGCGCCGATTGAAGTTCTGGCCGCCCGGTGAAAGCTCGCTGCGGGGGGGCTGGGCGTACGGGGACGCTCGGAATAATTATTATGTTACTTAAGTGTAATTTACAACACAAGACGAGCCATGGCCGTCGTCGCTGTTTTCTTCTTCCTAATTTTATAGTCCAATACGAATAAGATTTTTTTTTAGTTGTAAACTTATGGACAAAATCATTATGACGTACAATTAGGCCTAAAACCGTCATAAAACGTATTAAACTATTCAAAAACTATTCAAAACCAATAGCGACAACATGGTCTTAAAACCTGCCAGAGGGTAGCAATTCATACCTAAGAATATAACAGGTATAACGTTTTGAAACAAAACTTTTGATAGTTTAAATAGGCTGTATATTATTATTTTGAGAAATCTATTTAAAAATCTTTGACAGGGAAAACGGTCAATATTGTATTTTACAAAGCAGGGCAATAAATTTACTAGGTTGTTTCAGCTGATTACCACTAGACAAGAAAGGGATAATCAGGGATAGTACTTGCCACGGTTCTGGCAACGTTTTTATAGCCTAATAGAATAAACATGAAAATAATCGCGGCACGCACCGCATATCACTATTTAGTTCAGTAAGTTTCTTGAAACCTGAGATTAAGAAAATGTATCTGGATTTCCGAAGAATGGAAATGTTATTTGGAGCCTGTATTTTCAGTAAAAGTGATATACATTAGGAAATAAATGTGCAAGCCAAAACTGCAAGCTAACCTATGACTCGCAGAAACTTAAAATATTAAGCCGACTTCGGATGTTTTTTTATCTTCTTTGGCAAGTAATAATGCAAATACCAGTTTAAGTCGCCTATTTGTGTGTGTTTTTGTGTGTATGTAAAGGAGTGTGCCAGTGATATGAATGAGAGAGCACTTGTAATGCGTGAGCCCAAGTCAAAAGACCAGGCTGGGGTGGTGGAGGGGGGTGGCAATACCCCACCGCGTTTTGACCTCGCAAACAACTCCCAACCTTCATCACACCCTCCGTCTCTTCAGCATCCCCTTAAAGCTTCATCGCTCATTTCGCGCAGTGACATATTCCAGCCAGCTGCCTCGGTCGATGGACAGCGGGAGCGGCCAAAAAGCACGGCATCCCTAACGCGCTCAACATCCTGCTCGCCCGTCGAAGCCGGAGACACGCCGCGTTCTCGGCTGCGCTCAAGGAACCGACGCCGCAGCCCGTGTAGGATACCCGAGCACCATCTAACAGTCTGAGCCGACGCTCCAAGGATATGCCCCCTTTTTTGGGAATCTGATGCAAAATTTTATTTTCCCACAGAATTCTTTTTTTCCAAATTATTTTTCATTTAAGCACACCTATCTTAGTTCATCCTGTTTAGTAGCATATAGTAGTAGTATTTATATCAACACTACTATATTACGGCAGCATCCTTTTTTACTAAGTGTATTATAGTCTATATATATTTTATTTCTATTGTTATTTATTTTCTGCTACAACTGTATACACTCTACCTCTATTTGAAATACAGACGTAGCTTTATTACCGGCGGTAAAGCTTTCGGAGCATCCGTTGTAAAGCTGACCATCTTTACACATCGCGAAACCACATTATTTTGATCGCATAACCTGGATACAAGTGGAGAAACGCCTGCGCTGGATAGCCCCTCCGCTATCTCGTTTTCCACGGTGTAGAATTGGCTTCCGTGTCGCATGGATAAAAGGGTAGGTTCGCTGTCTGTTATCATTATAATTACTATCTTACCCTCAATCTCTGTACACTTTACTACAATCATAATGACCATAAAATACGCGCATCTGGAGATCTAGGACTGTTTTTCCGTCTGTCTTGTTCGCCTTGTTATTATGTGCCATTTCGGCCCCTCGACATGGCAATATTGCCTCTCCACTCACTACCCTCTGTTCTTTCATCGGGGGAATCGCTACTTGTACTGTAAACGCTGCACCGAAGCTTAGTTAATGTCCGACGATAATGCAAGTCGTGCATTTATGGGCACGGTGGAACTTTACAAACAAATCAGATTATTATTATTATTGTGTTATTCTTGTTTTTACTATAATAATAATAATAATCATAATAATCATAATAATAATAATAATAATAATAATAATAATGCAACTCCAATTACAGTTTCTGTGAATCACATTCTGTTTGATGATTGTTGCCAGTATACCTTCATAGTTTAAATTCAAAAGTAGAGTCGTTAAATACTCTATTGATAAACATTTATTAGTCTCAGATGTACCTATACTGCGTTTATTCATCAAAACTTATTCAGCGGAGGAAGATGACACGTCTAACCATAAATTGGGTACATCAGCCGAAGTAATTCATGCGAATTAACTTGTTTTACAACAAGTACGGAACGGCTGTATAAAATAAAAGCTTTGTCTGATTAGTATCGTCAGCAAGAAAGGGGGGGTTAGAGGAACGGAGAAACTGTGTTGAAAAGGAATAGAGAAAAAGACAGACGGAAAGAGCGAAAGGCAGACGAAGTCGGGAAGTAGGTCAACTTTCTTGCTACAGTGAGTTAATGACTGGAGCCAAGCGAGGCGCACGATGTTGGGGGGGGGGGGGGGGGGGGGGGGGGGGGGGGGGGGGGGGGGGGGGGGGGGGGGGGGGGGGG
>JAODKC010000039.1:8251528-8262183 GCA_026777985.1 Mormyrops attenuatus
ACAACCCCCCACCCCCCCCCCCCCCCCCCCCACCCCCCCCCCCCCCCCAACCCCCCCCCCCCCCCCCCACCACCACCCCCCCGGGGGGGGGGACGTTTTGCTTATTCTTCCCGTACCGTGTGGATTTCCCCCAATAGTCCAAGGACGTGCTAATTAGGCTAACTGGTGTCTGTAAATTGCCTATAGAGTATGATTGTATTTGTATCATAGGATGCGTAGCTCGATGTGTAGCTCAGCCTTGTGTCCTGTGCTGCCTGAATTAGGCAGGAGACAATTCAGGCTCCCAGGTTATAAGATGGATCCATGATTGGACTATCAGCAATATTCTGTTGCTTAGGCAAGACTTCTGCACGAACCTTTAAAGGGTACGCAGCAGGTGGTCCGTGCTGTGAGCTGGCAAGCAGGTCGGCGTCTTTAAAGCCCAAACTACAGGCCGACCTGATCTCAACAGTTGGCTTCCTTTAGGAACCTTGCTTTCCTTGACCTTTTTGAGAAACTTTAAACATTTCAAATACTTAAGGTTCAGCGAAATTATGCTTTATTTGCCATATGCACAATACAGGTACATTAGAATTCTTTAGTTTTTGCATAACCCATCTTCTCCCTTTTTACATACACATATATGTACAGTTTAGGGTTCCAGCACAGGGTCAACATATTTCTCTGCCGCATGGAGCATTTCTGGGAATTAAGGGCTTTGGTCATGTGATTATTCTGCCAAGCACGAGACTCGTACCGGCAACCTTCCGATCGCAGGCGCAGAGGCCTAACGCAAAACAAAACAGGGGAGTGTTTAAATGCAGTCCCCTGCTACCAGAAGTTATCCAGTCAAGATTCTCACATTTGGGTGATTGCAGTTCAGCGTCAGCGCCTGACCTGGGGTGACCCACCTTCGTAATCCTCCCCTGCCAGCTAAGTTTATCTGGAGTCACATCATATTGATTTTTGCAAAACATATTGCTCCTTACTTAACAAAGGATTGAATCACTTTACAGCGAAATAATTTCTTTTAAAGCTTAATAATTACTGGATTAGTGTAAACAAGAAAACAAAACTGTTTTTTTTTTGGACTCACTCTTGGTAAAAGTAACCTCTCACTTCTGAATTTGACTGTTATCACGCACACTAGCTTCCTGCCCAACCCAGGCTGGGTGTTTGTCCAGTATTGTAGCCTTAAGTCTCACAGAATAGCTGCAACTTCAGCTTCTTGACCACTTGCACTCTTGAAATTGTTCCCTGCAGGCATGACCCAATAAAGTAGGTGTGTGAGTCGGTCTCTGGCCACTTTCTGAATACTCTGGTATTACATCATCGGTCTGAGGCAATGAAGAACTGAAATCCTTCCTAGGTATCATTACTGAATGCTGAACTGTTATTACTAAACACTAGACCAGTGTGTTGGTGATGCATCATTGTGATTCTTTCCATGATCCATTTCGTATTTAAAAGTCTTTTTATTAAGTCTCATGAGACAAACTTAGGATTGTAACCTATAGTTTCTTTGGCTGATCCACAGTGATTAGTCACAGTGTGTCATATATAACTTATGACACCTTCAAAAAAAATCATTCCAGCCATACGCCCAAGTGGATTTGCTAATTATATGACAGTTCCGAATGAAAGGCTTCATGTAAAGCAGTGACAGAAATAACGAATCATGCTCGTGTTTTCAACAGTCTGTGAGCCAACAAGCACCGCAAAGACAACGAAACACACACAGTTAGTTTAGCCTGTAATTAAGAGGTAATGAACCACTTTACTATACAATCGATGCCACCGTGCCTTTCAAAATAAATCAGCTCTGACGGTAGTCAGATGATAAAATACTCTTCAGGCTGTTAATACGAGACCAGATGATTTAAATAAAAACAGGTAAGTCAATACCATTTCATAAAAAGATTTTTGGTTCTATAGAAAAGACGTCTTAAAATTTGTGTTGGAGGGGAAAATTGCGTTTGTAATTAACTTATTTTTATCAGACTATTGTGCTTTTGTTCTGATGACGATGAGACGCTGCACAGGTTGAAACATTATCATTGTTTTTCACAACTGATGCAAAGTCTTTGAAAACAATATACAGGAAGTTCAAAAACAAAAAGTCAGAATACGACAACAAAAGGGCTTCACTTTTTGGCATTGTCGATCCTTGTACTATAAAGGCAAATGAGAACTCACAGATCAGCGTTTGTGTTACCAGTGTTTCTGCAAAGGCCATACAATGTGATGGAAAACCACAAACACTGGCCAGAGAGCATAAAAAAAATGCCCTTCAGTGAGTCGTATTTCAAGGGGAACAGTGATCCTGCAGTAATTCTTGCCAAACTCTTTAAAAATACTCATTCATTTTAATAAATGAATGTTCAAACACTAGAATAATACAGGACTACGGTGTCACAGAATAGTGAAATGCACTCAGGTTTACTGCATGTGTACTATAATGTATGTGGAATATAACATCAATAATCAATGCTGTACCATTCCTAACAGATTCCTTAGCTGTAAATCCTCCTTGGGGTCAGAATTGTCCTCCTGGGTTTGCTTTCAGCTATGTGGAGTACAGACATTCAGTAGTTAGCTTGGATGCTTTTTGCTCTCCATCAATCCAGCGATCTGGGTCAAGGGTCGCCTTGTTTTTGTCAAGCTGACCGGCGCTTATGTCCTCTGGCACAGTCCAGAGCACGTCATGGGATCTGAGCTCACTGTGCGGCCGCTCTTTCTCATTTTTCGGACTTCCGGTGGGTCTCTCCCCCAAGGTCTCTGGTGCTTCAGCGCATTGCTGGGGACCACCGCCCTCCTCTGATAATCTGTCATGCCCCCACCTCACCTCACCGGGAGCCTCATCCTTGCTGTCGTCTTCTTCTTGGAGAAGCCCCAGAATGTCTTTAGGTGTCTCACACGTCTCTTCTCCACTCGAAGAGATCAATTCCGCAGCATCGCCTTCCCTGCTACAGTCCAACAGTCTTGCTCCATCCTGTGACCCCGCCTCCACCTCTCTGGAGGCGGGCCTCCGAATAGTCCTCCTGTTCCCGGTTCTTCGTGAACGGTTGCAGTGCAGAGTTCTCCTGCGATGCCATTGGCTCAGGGAGTGTTGGGCCTCGGTGCTGAGTTGGCGGGCGGCCAAGCGAGGCCGGAAGCTGCTGATGTGGAACAGCGAGCCGTAAAGTGATGTCAGATAATAACCACCTGCAGGCAGGGGAAAGAGAAAGTGAGTAAAATGAGATGTCAGTGTTGGTAATAACTGTTTTGCGTAGAGCTACCCAGCCTGCCCAGAATGATAAGTTCTGGGATTCCACATTTTTATTGAAACTTACAAGCACATTGCATTTTTTTTACATACCATTTTCCTGACTGTGTTTTGTACATTTCTGCAGTCATGGCTTGTGTTTTTAAAGCTTCTAATGAATTCTTATTTTTTAACTTCTGTGTTATCTTTGCGTGCACCATGTAGGTGCATCTGGCCGATAAAGTGAATTCCGATTTTGAAACAACAGTGGATTTTAAAAAATAAATAGCTTAGATATTACACAACTGCATATTGAGGAGGTTGGACTGACAATCCTACCTTTTCAAACACCAGTAGACATAATAATATGAAAATTATGTATATATAAATAGTTGTGTGTATATATAAACTTTTATGTATTTTCCTGTAAATCATCTGTTCATGTTTACAACTAGTTATACATCCCAGAATATATGTGGGGATCTTTTATATTAAAACTAACAGCCATGTTCTGTTCATGCGATTGTTTGCTCTATTCAAAACGCTTTAAGATTTCTGTTACAGGTATCTAAGATCAGCGTCATCCACAATTTGACTTCTCAGTTATTTCAGCAAGCTAATATTCATGAAAGTCCCGCCAATGAGACACTGCTTTAACCGGCATAATCCTTTACCGACACATTCAAACATTCAAGTTTGACAGTCAGTTTGAGTAACACTGACGGCACTTGTCGATTAACAATTTCCAGTATACTCCAGTTGTAATTGGTGCTCCGGGTCAGTAGGAGGCGTCTTCAACTGGGGGGCCTCTGACAGCCCTGCGATTCCACAGTGTGTCGTGAAGATGAGGCTTACCCTCTCCCTGTAGCAGCATGGGGTCTAGCAGCTCCATCATGTAGTCTGTGTCCAGCTGCAGGGTGGTGATGTTACTGTGCAGTACCACCCAGGTGAGGCAGGGTAAGAAGTCGTCTGCCCCGTACACTGCTCCTGGGGGGGGGGGGAGGGACAGCCTGAGCTCAACAGTATATTAACTGAGTTCGAGTTTTTCTTAATACACTTCCATCTGACCATCAATTATTAAAGTTACTCTGTCCTTATTGATTGCATTTGTCAACATTGTCATAATTATTGTCATCGTCCCTCCTTGGCTACTGGATACTTCCTGTGAGCAATTCACAGCTGTATTTATAAAGTCCCTCTGGTCATTTATCTTCTATCGACACAGTCACCAGCCCTCTTGATGCTTCCTTTAGTATCACAGACAGACGTCAGTGATACTAAAACCCCAGAATTTCACAGAAGCAAGCAAAGCTACGGTACAGGGCAGACCTCCAGTACAATATTCCTTTCCCAACCCGTCATCCGATCACACTTATCCTACAAAAACTATGGGATGATTTAATTAATACTAACAATCTGAGAGGGATTTTTATTCATACAAGAATATTTCTTTCAGCTTTCTGAGCTAAAGGAAACCTGTGCTATAATCTTGGATGTCTTACATACAAGATTCTGTCTTAAAAGAGCAAAAATGTCTGGGGGTCCCCGAGGACTGGTTTGGGAAAAACTGGCTTAAGTCATCTTTCAGAATTACGTGGCTCTGCATGGCAGGAAGCAACAGGAGATACATATGTGATTTTGAGGGTTAATGTTACTGTATGCAAAACAGCAGCATGATGGCGGCATGCATCTGCACCTATGAAAACTGTCTCGGCCATGCTGAACACCAAAGCCGAGTTACCCTGACTGACACTCTTCTGTAACTGTGAAAAGTGCGTAGGTGCTGGATATCAGAAGAGCGAAGGGCTGTATAACGGTCACAGTCGTGCTTTACCATGCTGGTCACAACAGCGAAAAAGGGATTTTGCCATTATAGCCCAAGGAGCCCAGGGATTTTGCCATTATAGCCCAAGGAGCCCAGGGATTTTGCCATTATAGCCCAAGGAGCCCAGGGATTTTGCCATTATAGCCCAAGGAGCCCAGGGATGTGCCACTTTGGCTCCACTGGGTGGGGTGAGTCCGATAACGATGCCTTGTTTACATGCAGAGCACGGCATGAAGATTGACAGCTTGAGAAGAAAATTAATCTCTCACTGCCCTCTCAGTGACCAGATCTCAAGCTCATAGAGCATGTGTGGAACAGTTTAGGGAACTAAACCAGTAGTATTTGTCCCACTTCAAACTGGTATGAGCTGGAAATACTACGACGTCTAAAACAAAAGCATTTATCACATTTCAGCAATACTATGTATTTTTATGCAAATCTGCAATACAATACACCTGCTTCACCATGTGTATATTTGGTATTAATATGACTATAATTTTGCATGAAAACATATAATTAGCTTTTCAAAGTAATTACATTAATAAAAAGAAGGAAACTTTACCATCAGAAGGATCACATCACTGTGTACAAATTTGGCTGTGAGTTGTATTGCATTGTATGGTGTTGACAACCTCATGCCAATGACTGACCACTCCCTCTACAGCTAGGGGGCGCTGCGTATCTGCACTCAGCTTTCCTACCAACCTGGAGCGGAGTTGGTGTTCATGCTGTGATAGATGGTTTTGCAGACCTTGAGCAGAATCTGCACTTTCTTGCTGGGCGAGTAGGCCTCATGCATGGAGTCCCAGCGCTGCTGAATTTTCTCCAGAACCACGGCATCTGGAAGTCCAACGCCCAGGGCTCCTCCAAGCCCTTCTGGTTTCTGTCCCTCCATTGTATACTGGTTCTGCTTTAGGCGCTCAATGAAGCCATCCCGATTACGGTAGTCTTGAAGAGATGCGTACAGGCAGGCGCAAACTGGCTTGAGTGCCACCTTGTGTATGGCAAGTTCTAACATTCCGTCTGGGGAAGGAAACAGATTGACAAGATATGACAGCTGATGGTGGTCAGTGGCAAAGCTGACGTGCACAGTCAGATATGAAAACTACGGAGGTGGACATTTCAAGTCCAGAAAATTAAAATCCACATTTTGTTTCTAGTTGAGTACAAAGAGGCACTGAGTACTCAACTGGTTAGTTGAGACAAAATCTTGGTCTGGATTTTTACTTTCTGTACCTGAAATGTCCCCCTTTCAAAGACAGTCAGTTGCAGATATGATATTTTAAGTGCAGCCACATATCAGGGATATTGACTATAAAATAACATTGGTAACCAAAGTCTACCACATACGTTCTACATCTTTGTGGAACTGAGAAAACGTGGCACAATCAGAAAACCACAACAAAATTTCCATTTAAAATCTTATACAACCATACTGAGCTTGACACATATTCTCCTCTGCAGTCCCTATGTAGACCATAAACTCGTAAGTTACTAGAAGGGCATGAATTAATAAATTCAAACCCCTAAAATAACACCTTTCAGCTTCGGTTGACTTTGTTTCGCCCTTACAGGTCAATGGGCACAAGACGGATATGACTCTTCACTGAGTACCAAAACCACAACATCCATCACCAAATACAGATATGTGAACCATGGTTTAGTTAAAAACAACACAACTGTTTTTTTTCTCCCCTTGAAACATTAAGACTAAGGTTCAGAAATTAAACGATCCTATTACATCACATCGAGAGTGTCTCTGTCCTTTCTATGTCATGGAAAACCAATTGCTGATTTCAGAATCTGCGTCAGAATCTGCTGGGCCCGAGAAAAATACTGCAAATTTGTTCCCCTGAAGAGAGGCTTGGGAACTGAAGCAGTGTTCTAGCCATCGAACAAGATGGCAGTTCCTTCTTGGAGAGCTACGGAGGCCGAGAACAGCTGTGCCTGCAATAAATTTTGTAATGCCGGTACCTCGAGATAACAAACCTTATTTGTAATTTTCTCTGAATAATTACAAGGATAGACATACTGTGACGCCATGCGGCCATCATGCCGTACGCAGCGCTGCTCACGTATGTAGTGTAGCTGTGTTACTTAGTGTGTGCATCCGTGTATTTAACACTGAAATTAAGTGTTGTACCCATGTAGTGTTTTACCGTGAATTGCTGTCTCTAAATTACACTGTGGTCCTGGGAAATGCTATGACATATCACTGTACACAACATGTATGGATGATATAATATTAAAAAATACTTACATTTGATATAAACAAAACTTCGCACCCACATTCAAATCTAACCAAACAGTCTGAATCCTTGTTCCATCTACACAATGGCAGACATGCAACCCATAGATATCAATGTAAACTGAAACATATATAAGCTGCAAGTCCTTTTAAAACGTGTGGCTTACGTGCTGAATTATCTCGTCATCTCGAGAAAATGGCATTAAAAAAATAGCTGCAAGCATGGCCGGTCCCGGCTTCCGTAGCTTATTGATGAAATTCATGTTAGTTTTTATTGTGTTACTGTTCATTTGCATATATTTTAGTGTCGCATAGTATTTTTGTTGATCAAAAATACACTTTTTACCCATAATGCCTAAGACTTTTGCAAAATACTGTAAGAGCATGATGGTTTTTACTTAAAATACTAAGAGCATGAGAGCGACACAGTCTAGTGAGGCATTTTATAGTCAGGCCCCCCATGCACAGTGCAGGCTGAGCTAGGGGACAGAGGAGGTGTCAGTACAGGCATGGAGAGCCACGGGGGGGGGGGGGTAGTGGCAGGGGCAGACATGCATCATGCAAGCCGGGACATTCTGAGTCACATCCCTTATGCCGACACTGTATCTCCCATCCACTGGCATCATAAAGGGATACTCGACCAAACAGGGTTAAAGAAGGCACCTTTGCACTGTGTTATTTTTCACACATCGTTCATGCATCATGTCACATAAATAACCCTTAAAAAAGAGCAGAACGCTGAACCGCTGCATATAGAACAGCACAAGATCAAAGCGCCTTCCTGTAAGGTACCGTGTCACATGACGACCGTTGCCACAACTCACCACAGACAGTCCCCTCTCCATCATCCGGTGGAGTTCAATAGCACAACTATAATTGTATTTTTTGTAAGTTTCGGGAAGATTATTGGTATTTACATACGAGTGTGTATACTCAGACACGTAGGCCTACTTCTTTCGCTAGATTGTTTTTAAAGCGTTACTTGATGATTCTGTTCAGCCAAACTGTAATTAAACTGCGATTTTTCAGTTCTTGTCATGGCATTTACATTAGATTGAACTGCCCCACCACAGCACTCTCTGGGGGTTTTCTTTATGTTGTTTTAATTGCCAACTTGTACATCCATTACGGCTTCATTATATGGCTCCATTATAGCATGTCGTACTCATTCAATTGGCAAAACATGTTTTTGGTCATTGATTTTGACAGTTTTTTCCCCTAAATCTAAAGGGCTTAGATTTTTATATCATGGCAAGAATGAGGCTTAGTTACTCACAGAGTGGGCCAAGATCGCAGCAAATCTATGATCATAGTCCGTAGGCTACAGTCAAAGGCAGGATACAGAAAGCCTTCAAGGGATGCAAAAAGCTCTATTTCATATGAATGGAATGAAAAGTGGAAGTGAAATTGTTATGAACTGCTAAGCGTGACCATTAATTAAAAATCTGCAATTTTTTAACACTAGTAATCAAGTGGACACTGAAAATTCAATGGACAGTGGATGACAGTTGAGGGTAATTTAGCCTTAATGAATCATATATGCAGTCATGTAAAACACAGCCTTCGTTTCAGAATAATTAATATTAACACAACAATAAAAGAAAACCTGTGTGTAGGTTTTCTGTTGTTAACCCTACTACTCAAACCTTATAGAAGACAACAAAATATCCTGCTTAATCCTTATCTAAGCTGTTTAAGGCGGAATCAACAGTACCAGTTAATATTAGTAGTGATCATTCCATGAACTTCTTTAACAATAAAATTAGCGACATCAGACTTCAAACACAAAGACCCCACAAATGTCTGTTACATAGTACACATAGTACACAAGTCCTCAGTGTCCTTGAATTAGTCGAAGTACGAGAGCAAAAAACCACTCAGGGCTAAAACAGAACCTACCTTAAATAAAATCCCCTCTAAATTATTTAAAGAGTTCTTTAAAGTTCTGAGAGAACTTGTAATTTTCATAATGAATATACATCGGCCTGCAGGTGTTATACATAACCAATTTAAAGCACGGCTGATGAAACTGATCTTGGGCACACGGGTACTGAACATTACACACCTATCTCAGCCCTCCATTTCCTGTCCAAAATAGTTTCTGTGCAAGTTCAATTATAGTTAGATACAAATAATATTCTAGTCTGGTTTCTGTCAAGGAAACATCAGTGAAACTGCTTTAACTAGTGATATAATTGATATAATAATAATAATAATAATAATAATAATAATAATGATAGCAACTGTTTAAGGATCCAAGTCGATACAGCCTGCAGTCTGCTAGCTTACAGAGATTTGCGGACCACAGTTCGTACCTTACACCGATAGAAACACAATCATTTTCTTTGCATTCTATTATGTCAGCGCACCCAAGGAAGCTGGAAGGCCAGTCGACCTTTAACCCCCGGGGATTATTTTCTTCATACTGTGCAGCTTCTGGTTCCTATCCTGTTCTAATATCTCTCATCTTACTTTTGGTATTTATGCACTAATAATGTATCATCACACACCCTTGTTAAAAGCCTGGGACTTACAAAAATGGATTAAAGTGAATTAAAACCACAGTGCACATTGCTCGAGTGGACCTCACTGTCTCTGGTTGATTGAAGATAACCCCAATTGCAAACGGTGCTGTTGAATCTTTGTGTAAAGTAGTTGGGTAAGAAAAACATAGTGATCTTACAACTATTCTCAACAGTACAATATTAGGCACAATCAGTTAAGTGCCCTACCAAACTAAGTCTCTGAATTTTGTCATCAAGTGAACCGAAGCCCAAACAGTAGGATGAAGTTTTAATTGGCAGGGTTAAATAATGTTTTATTACCCATACTGTTGGAAGAAAAATGTTATTCGAATATTATTCACTTTGATACTTTTAAATACTTAATTCTAACCCCAGTTCATCACAGCAGTTTTAATGCCATCTCTTCCAGTGCTCTTCACTGCTGTTAGAATTTCTGTATCAACTTTAACCACATGGGAATTTTTTTTATGCTTTTATATGTTTTTTTTTGTTTTGCTTGTTCCATGTGGGGGTTGCATGGTGACTCAGTGGCTTGTTGCCGCCTCACACCTCCGGGATGATGGGTGTGTGTGGACTCTGCATATTCTCCCTGTGGTGCTGAGGATTTCGTCTGGCTGCTTGGGCTTCTTCCAGTAGCCCAAAGACATGTGGGTAAAAATTGCTAATACAGTGTGTGTGTCTGTGTGTGTGTGTATTTGCTACACTATCAGATGCTGGTTAACATGGACAGAGGTCCCTGGGCTATTTGAGTTGTGAGAGGGGGGGGGCGGGGGGGGGGGGGGGGGGGGGGGGGGGGGGGGGGGGGGGGGGGGGGGGGGGGGGGGGGGGGGGGGG
>JAODKC010000039.1:8262243-8280415 GCA_026777985.1 Mormyrops attenuatus
TTACACGCGTTTCTGGGGTCCTGGGCAACCCCTCCCGGCCCCCGCCCAACCATGCGCATGGCTCCCCTGTCTCTCAACCCCCGGTCACCCCCGGCCCCCCCCTTGGCCGCCGGGGGGGGGGGGGGGGTCATTTTGCAAATTGTGATCAAGTTGGACAACTCTGGCTCACAGAATTAAATGCTCCATATCTCGTTTTTATTTTGTGGTGAGGGTGGGAACTGGGGTGGGCATGTATTTACTGGGGAGGGGCATGGCCACCTCCTGGTCACCCCATAGATCCACCCCTACCTTTTCACTTCAGCCCAGGCAAACCCATGCATTTCAGCACCCCTCTCCACTATCGAGTGGCATGACATCGCTGGAGTCACCTGCCTTGTGCCCTGTTTCAAGTTGATCGTGACATCATTGCACAGGATAAGCGGAACGATAGATGGATAGATGTTCCATCCAGTTCTAACACTATGCCCTGCTTGAAGTGTCACTTCAGTCCTGCGTTTTGCACTGTTACTCACCCAACTCCAAGTCAGAGATGTCTCCCAGGCTGTCTATTAGGAGCTGTATCTCTGGGCTTTCCAAGAGGATCTCCCGCAGGCTGCTGAGTGTGGTGCGGACTTCCTGTAGCAGCTCAGTGCCAGAGGCATGGCACGAGCCTCCCTTCAGTGTCTTTTCCACAAAGGCCTTCACGCTCTCGGCAAAGGCTCCGCTCTTCCTCTCGCTCAATTCCTGCGTCTTGTAATTGAGCCTTTTCTGCGGCGACACCAGCCCACCAATGGCCTGCCCCACAGCCGAGAGGCGGTTCTTCACCTTGTCGGCCAGGACCAATGTGAAGCGCTGGCTGTGTACGTGGACGGGGCTGGGGGTAGAGTCAGCCTCCTCTTCCAAGCTGCTGATGGAGATGGAGTCCAGTTCATGGCTGGGAGCCTGGAGCAGCGAGGTGAGCGGAGGTGGAGACAGCCATATGCCGTCTTCGATCCAAGACACACGGTGCGGAGATTGGGGGACAGGACTGCCCAGAGGTGTGGTCTCGCTGGAGGTCTCACCATCCGCAGAGAGCCTGTTCTGTCCTTTTCCCTTGAAGGAGCCAGAGCTACTGGACTGACTTGCCCTTCTGAGAACCACGGGGGTAGAGGGAGAGGAGTTGGGACGGGTCCTGGGGGGAACTGAAGGAAACAGAAAGATAGTAAAGGCCGACGTATAGAAATGTCCAAACAGTGCTTTTCCCACTTCAGAGGCTGATTAGATGGGGGGGGGGGGGCTGCCTTTGACAGACTCCATCCATCCATCCACTCGTCTGTCCATCCATCCATCCATCCACCTGTCCATCCATCCATCCATCCACTCGTCCGTCCATCCATCTACCTGCCCATCCATCCATCCTTCCTTCCTTCCATCCATCCATTTTCTGTACCCGCTTGTCCTATGAAGGATAGTGGGGGGCCAGGGCCTATCCCAGAAGCTACAGGCGTAAGGCAGGGAACGAGACTCCGACCCATCCCAGACACACAGCACATGTTTATGTAATTCACATAAAATCAGTTGTACATATTTCCAAACGGGGAAGGATTTTGGATGGACTGGAGTAATTGACAAACATTCCTTAAATTACCTGAGCATCCAGAAGGTGAGGTGCTGGACTCGTGGTCCAATGACGGGCCCCTCATATCACGTAACCCTGCTCCCTTCCAAGGCCTAGTTGTGCTCAGCCGTCTCTCCCGCCTTGCTGCGAATGGTCGACTCACGGAAGAGGGGCTGCTTTGGGGAGAGCGCTTTTCAATAAGCCAGCTATCCCCATGCTCGTGCAGGTACAAGGGGTTGATGACGCAGAGTGCCCCATTCGCAGAGGTCACCTGACCACCCACAAAATCATAGAGTCAGGAGATGGCACCTTGGCATTCAAATAAATAAATAAATAAAACATATATGAAAAAGATCAGTGCTTTTAATAGTACTGTTACCTGTATGGAACACATGCTGAGGCCAGTGGATGGTGGGGTCACATGACTCTGTTGTGGGTTCGAGGACAAGCAGAGCCAAAACTCTGGAAGGAGAATTAAGGTGCACGTTTCAGATTAGATAATGAATCACTTTTGATCTCTCAGTTGATCTTATTCCATCTTTCTGTCCAGGAAGTAAAAATCCAGACCAAGATTTTGTTTCAACCAACCAGTTGAGTACTCAGTGATTGTAACTTTATAGTGAAATGGATGGTTGAAACAAAATCTTGGTCTGGATTTTTACTTCCTGGACCTGAACAGCCCACCTCTGTTTATGAAACTGTGGACCTTCATCAATTGTTTATTTCAAACCATCCTATGGCTTAATTTACCCAGTTATTAGTAATATTAATATCAATCATACCTCCCAAAAAACACCATGGCAATATATTATTTTCAGGACATATAGCATGTTCAAACCTACATGCATTATTATTTTTTGTAGTTTTCAAAATGCATTATTTAATAAACAATCAGAAAGCAACAGGCTTGTGGAGAGACTCACTCGGCCCTATATGGGACAGATCTTGGTCTGTCTCCTGTGTGAGGTTGAACACACGCTGTGGGATGAACAAGCAGACTGGCAGCACATCTCTGAAAAAAGGGGGTGGGGGTGTGGCAGGGGATGGAGACAGGAATTGCATTTAACTGCAGCACCAGTGCCACAAATTAGGCGGAGCGATCACTGACTGGGCTGCCAAGCATGGGAGGCCAACAGCATATGTGGAGCTGAGATTGAGAAGCACTGGCAGAATGTGCCAGATTAACGGGCCTCTCACCTGCTCAGGCTGTAATAGGCCACCAGTTGGACCAGGTCTGAAAACCCTAGGTGGGACTCCAGAAGATGAAAAACTACAAGAAAAGATGACGATCATGCTTATTTCCTTACTCGAATAAAAGGCACTGTGTTTCTCTATGTATCTGTGTGCATGCCTTAAGGCTGATATACATTTCTGCATAGAATCTACACCATTGTTAGCTGCATATCCACATATCCTATGCTGTAGCATGTGCCACAGACTGATGCCGATAGTTACATTTCTGGGGAGGTGTGCATCAGGCTATGGTATAAGTTATGCTCACGGGAGTTTTACTTGCACAAATAATGTTCTGAGGGCATAAGGAAAAAATATTGATTCAAAGAGTTAACCAATCAGATTGCAGAGAAGGTGGGTCCAGGCGACTAGGAAGCAGGAGCAAGATATCTGATTGGTTGGTCCCACCACCTCTACGATCTGATTGGTTCAGGGAAATAACCAATTATTTTTCTTTCTGCCCTCAGAACATGTTTGTGTAAGTGAAACTCCCATGAGCAGAGGTTACACCACACCTATGCTGCATCAACAGTGTGAATTCTATGCTGAAGTACAAATCAGCCTGAAGAGGCACAGTTATACATCTGGTGGAAGTTTGTACCTGCACCAGTGCGCTGGATTGGGAAGTCCTTCACATGCTCCCTGTTGCCCCCTACAGACAGGCATAGCAGCTGCGGCTGAGATGTCGAATCTAGCAGCACCAGGAAACTCTGTTCAAGAGGTAGAGAAGAAAAAGTTCTGGGCATTATATTTCATGACCTTGGGTCATAAAAAAATGGTTAGCTGACAGAGGTGTGGAAAAGACATGGGCAGATTTACTCAGAAGCAGCTGAGTCATTTAGGAATAGCTATTCTGCAGAAGTACTGCTCCGTTCACACTGCATGAACTACCACACAAGCTGACATGGCATGAATTCATACTCCTTCAGGGGCCCATGCACACACAAAGGCTGCAGGAAGTCTGAGTGTCAGTAACATTCAGACTAAATTAGATACCGCAAGCATGTGTGTGACGAAGAAAAAAAATACGAGATTTAGTCAGCCATGAACAACAGCTCAACCCATTTCTCCTAAATGAAAGAAAGGAAAAAATATATATATAATGCCACTTGTATGGAAGGTCTTCTTCTTCAGAATTTACTGCAATTACTATTATTCAAGTCAGGAACCTTTATATCACAGATGCAAAGTAATTCCACCCTCCCCAGACCTTGGAATTTCCCAGCCCGAATATATGTGATTATTCTGCCTTTTAGGGTAAGACCATCAGTGGCTGGACTGCATCCTCTAGATGTTTAAAGCAAATAGCTGAGCAAAAAGTGAGTGGAAACGCAGTGTAACCCGGCAGCCCTGAGAACTGGAGTTTCCGCTCCTACTTGCACAACACAAACCACCTACATACCAAATTTCCATGCTTTTTCTTGAATGTTTTTCGATTAATGCATATATAAATGTACTTTCAAAAATTTATTTGAAACAAGTGTACTGAAATGTATTATTAGTTATTGTAGCTGAGGCTATCCAGTCACCACAAGGGCACAGTAACTGGGTAACAGATAATAAGATCTAGTCTTTCAATGGGTAAGAAAAAGGTTAGAAAGGTTAGAAAAAGGCCTGGAGAAATCTCATCTTTCATTATTTATTCCTTTCAGTTATACAGTTCCTCACTTAAAATGAAAAAATGCATGGTAACAAAAAGCAAAAATGTTACTTTATTCTTTACCTCACCTAAACCACTTGCTTTACATTCATCCTTTAAACATATAAAGTTATTTGCATAGACATAATTTTCATTCTTAAATTTTTTTGAGTTCTCTTACCTAGAAGTTTAATGTGATCGAATGTAATTATTGTTTTTTCTGTAGTCTAATATTTCTTATGCTCACACTTGAATATAAGCATTTTACTTAAAGGTACCCTGATTTCTGCCATTTTAAGGATTAAAGAGTCAGAGTTATTTCAGTTATCTGAGGTGTCTGGTTTGTCCTTCACCTACTTATCAGTTCCTGTTGCTCATCCAACAATCTTCCTCCCTACAATTAGATCTTCCTTATCTTTAGTCACTTCTGCAATATGTAGTGAAATGGCACATTGTCTGTCAAAATGCAAAGGGGAAAGGGAACTAATCGAATAAGTAACCAAACAATTTCGAGTCAGAGCCAAGGCACGTAAAGCATTCCCTTTGCATCGCCATCAATATGGTATTGGCTGCAGTTCAACCCTTCTGAGTCTATGCATGAAAAAATACCCCCCACCCCCTTCTCCTTCAAAGTGTCTCCCCAGCACAATGTCAATACAGAAATCTTATATCTTGATTATCCAGCTGAAGCCCATTTCATTATAAGCAGATATCTCCATAGACAAGAAAGCTTTTTCAATGATTCACCTTTACAGAGAAGTTGAAGGACATTACTATAGCGCAGGGGTGGGGAACCGGTTCCATGGAGAGCCGGTGTGGGTTTTTGGGATGACCGCTCAATCAGCCAATCACAGTGGGTCCCCAGGACTGGACTTGAGAACCACTGCTTTGTTATTGGCTGATTGAGCGATCATCCCAAAAACCTGCACCGGCCCTCTGTGGATCAGGTTCCCCATCTCTGGTATAGCCTTTGGTAATCTCAGGCACATTTTTAAGATGGAAAAGCAGTTGTGTATCATTAGAAATCAACTAGGGAGAAAATCTGATAACGGATTTAATCTGCCACCAAGACCACAACTGGGAGATACTAATTCTCATCTGACAGAGGGTCAAAAAGCAGGCAAAACGAGCTGGCTGACGGAATATGGAAGCAATATGAAGCAAATCTGCCGCAGAGGTTCCCCCCACCTGCTTCAGCTGGTTGGGACACTGTGCCTGTAGTTAAAAGATTGCTGGTACCCGTTGTAGGTTTGGCAGAGTGACATTTGTTGAGCAACCAACATTGTGCCAAATTACACATCCATCCTGCCACATAGCACGTTCTAAGTCAGGCAGATGTCATGGTGTGTCAACAAATTTTCTAAGTCAGAAATCAGATGGAGTATTGTAATTGTGAGGATTTAACCTCATTCAATACTAAGAAATCTATGATTGTCTGAATCTATGTTATCTGAATCAGCTGACCCCAGACTGCTGTCTCCACAGTGCAGTATGAATGCTCTCTCTGTCCCAGGGGCCACCAAGGGCCCAAGCGGACTGGCAAAGCTGCAGCCTGTCCAGTAGAGTGAGGGGCTTCTGCGCTACCCCTGCGCCATTCGACATCTCAGTGGGGGACCTGCAGGACCGGCAAATAAAGGAAAGTGACAAAATGCGTTGGTAAGTTTATCCCAACTGTGAGCAACCTTTAATACTTGGTGAATTCACAATATATATTTGTCAAAAGGAAAAAATGAATGCACAAATGTCTACACTTTTTCTCGATATGGAATAAATAATTCGAAATATGAGAAGGACGACACTGTCAGTCACCTGTCAGAGCTGGCTCTGTCGCTCTTGTTGTCCTCCAGTCCCCTCATCACCCCTGGTTTTCAGGGGTAACAATGTCAAGCAAGGAATCCAGTTGGGTCCCTCAAACTGATACTGCTTCCCCACTGGTGTGTTAACTGTCACTCTGCAAAGGCAGCAGTGAAAGAAACCTAAGAGTCCAGACAAGATGCAAAGAGTGCGAAGTTGTTATATTATCACCACTTCCTCTCTCTCTCCACCCCCAGCCCCGCCCACCGCCAACCTTCTTCCATCCAGAACAGGCGAGTGTGTGGCATGACTCACTGTTACTACGTCTGCAATGCTACCTTCACAACGTCAAAAGTTTTTAAAGTTTTAAGCGACAAGCCTTAATTTAGTTTATTGTTGACTGAGTACCAAAAATTGTTTAACGTAATGAAATTTGAAACGGGGAACTGACAGAAGACTGCTGTCAATCAAATTCATCAAGCTGAGAAATCTGAGACTTTGATCCTGTCATTTGCCAAAAAATAAGGCAATAAACATCCTGTAAAGGGCTATATACGTAATACTACATGATGTATTAAAGTGGATATATTTTAGTTTCAAATATTAGAAAAACAGTATCATGCGCTACATAAGACCCAAGAAATTGCCCAATAATGTAGTAATCCTTAACTACCACGATGAAATTTCATAATCGTTCCTACAACCGTTTACAATTTTCATTAAAGTGTTTACAAAGAACGAAGAAAGATGCTATGTAGCAAGTTTTGTAAAAAAAAAAATGAAATAGGTGCGGTTGAGGGGCTGGATATAGATCTGTTAGTACCATTATAGCAATACACTTGGACTTCGCACCAGTTCCAGGCATGTGACATTTTACGCATTCTTAGGATCCGCAAATGAAGCGAATCCTCAGAATAATAATACCTAGCCCAATAAGGATGACCCAAGAGCAGACGCTCACCTTCCGCGTTACTTTTGCAGTTTCCCCCGGTGATTTAGATTCTCCTGCGCGTCACCTGTCTCCCTCACACGCTGCTCGCTCGGCGCGCTGGCCGTGCAAAGTTCAGCCCTTTTCGTGTTTCATATCCCTCCTCTCGCAACACCCCCCTACCGCTCAACATCTTTACTCTTCCTCTCTTTCCCAACGCAAATAGTTTTGCATAAAAGGATTAATGCAGCGTGCAATACATATGTACTTCGAGAGTGCGCCGTCCGCGTCGCTTCAGCACTAAGCCCCTTTCCGAAGCTGCGCGCTGCAGCGCTGCACTCCTGTGTGAGAAATTTCTTCAGTTCGGTTATGCTCCGTCTTCCTCTTTCGTCCTCTGGCACGTGTGGTTAACCTCACACCACTATTAGAATGCACAGCCAAATGGGGAACAGACTTTTATATCTGGAACGCAAGCATCCTACCAATACTTACGGGACAATACAACACACGAAGCATCCTACAAATAACACTCTATTTTTTTGTCTTTTTGATAAACAGTATAGGTACATATTGTTTTAAATTACAGTAAGCCCCCAAAACATACATACACATTCTGACAAATATCCATGCGATCACTGAGAATAAGGATGCGTTATGAAGATGCAGAAGTATTCCTCTCCGTAGTGAATTAACCTCTATCCTAACTGCTGCCTGGTTACAGCCTCAATTGTCATTTCTGTTTTTAGTTTATGAACAATACAAAAAGCAATACAAACCAAGCCACTCCAGGAAGGCACTTGCTCCTTTACCAGTGTGGCCGAAACCATTATTGGGCATTTCAAATTGCGGCCGCAGTACGAAAATGGGATGTGAAATCTCATTTGAAATAAGCTGAGTGACACATGCTGTGATTTGTGTATATTAATCCAGCCTGTAATTTTCATATAAAATGACCATACCACGTCTGGTCTGGTTATCAGTTTATTAAGTTTTTAACTGCGCTACATGCATACCACCATCTGGCTAGTTGAGGTACTGCACAAAACAAAAAAGTCTATAAGATCGTCACCTTCTATAGCTACAGTCATTTAACCCATAAAAGAGAAATTATATTAAAATAATTATTTGGAACACTTAAAATTATGAATAACAACTACGGGAAATATGAAATGAAGACCCTGTTTTATTGTCTTTCGTTATATTTGCACGATCTCTCTTTGTGGATTTTTAAGCCAAAAAATTAGTTTACAAGTTTCATTCGGCAAATTAAAATTAAATAATTATTGCAACATTTCCCAAAAATTAAGCTCTCTTTTTATACATATATATAAAAAACCCCTCTATGTTTAAGCATAGGCTGCTTAGTCTGCGAATAACAAACATAATATGAAAAATAGAGGTGGGGGGGAAAGTAGGGGCGGGACACAGAGAAAACCCAAATAACTGCACACTGCTAGACAGAGTAACCGACGTCAAAATGACATCACGACTGATCAGTCGTCTTCTCTTTAACTGGCTACTCTGACTTGCTGGAGGCGGGCTTCTCCTCAGCTGCAGCGCTCTGATTGGCTTTTTTGGCTTTATCCTTTTTATCTTTGCTGTCAATCAGGGCATGTTCTTGCCTCACCAACTCCTCCAACTCAGCCTGTAAGACAGAAGCATAGAGTCAGTATACTCTGGGTGAAGCGAAAGGAGATGTGGGTGTCGAATCCAACCTAAATATCATGGTGTGAACTCAAAAAGAGATCATCAATGTTTTTCTTGGAATTAGTGTGAAAATTATCCAGTTCATGTGTATGTGTGTGTATGAGCAATTTGAATTCACCCTTACCTTCCAACCAAGCAAGTCAGCCAGTGCCATACAGCCATCGTCACAAGTGCTCAGGTACGCCACATCCCTAAGACCAGTACGTAGCCAGCGTGAAAATACACACACATACGATGACGGCCATTACACCAAAGGCGGCGTTTTGCTTTATACCACAGCTTTGATAAATACTATTTTCTTATTGCTCCAGAGATTTCACATAGCTGTTGAGTATTTTTGTACAACCACAGGGGTAGTTTAGGCAGCTTAGTAATAGCTAATAATAATTATTATTAGCTATTAATAAATAGCTAATAATAGCACTATTTATGTACGTTATTAAACATGTTCATATAAAACTTGTGACTTTTTACTCATAAATAAGCAGCCATTTTCATCAGCATAATTTTACTTGTCCAGCTTCAGATGTTACAGGAGCCTGTCTGTTGACGGTTTCTACGGTACCTTAACGGCCTTGCCGCTTCCAATGAGCCTCACCAGACTATCTACCCTTATAGGGACTATATTTTTAGGAGCACAATGGAGCATCATTGGTAAATTAATTTTTTTTTTTCTGAAAAATCAACTTGAGTAGTTTATTCTGTTACTATTTTTCGTTTGTTAGCCGTGAGGGACAAACCACTTAGTGTTTTGCGTTGAACCGCATTACACCAACATGATTATTGATTATTTTCGTGTAGCCTAACACCTCACTGTGGTTTATCCCTGATCTCATTATATTTTAAGATCTATTTGCTGCAAAACCGATGAAGTCTCCACAAACACACGCTCCGATTCTATTAACTGCCCGAATCACAGACCGACAACAAACAACCCGACAATCTCTGCAAGTCATACATCTTTCCAGGCAGATGAGACACCGCTTTGCTACATAAATGCAGAGGTCGATTTATTTTAAGACAGACACAAAGCATTTCGACTGGTAAGCTCCGTTATTGCTGAACAAATATATTTAGAATTAGAATTTGGTGATCAGTGGCCATTGTTGACACACCACAGCACACAGTGCACAACAACGAAATGTGTTCTCTGCATTGAACCCATATGTGACATCGTGACACAGCAGGGGGCAGCTAATTCAGCACCGGGGAAGAAGTGCTTGGGGGCGGTACCTTGCTCAGGGTACCTCAGTGGTGCCTTGCTGGTCGGGGGTTCGAACCAGCAATCTTTCAATTACAAGTGCGCTTCCCTAACCATTAAGACACCACTGCCCACATATATATGCTTTGATAACTGAGGGAAGATCCCTCACCTGTATGCTTTATCAGAGTCAAAGTCCATCCCTCCTCCAAATCCGAGCATCCCCATGAGGGCGTCAGACTGCCAGAGAGGGGGGAGGCGGGCAGTCAGACAATGTACTGATGTCTTTCATGTCAATGATTTATTACAGTTTATTATATTAAAATGTGAAGTGAAGAATCCAGACCTGCCCCGTCTTCTCCATGTTAATGAGCAGCCTGGGAGTGCTTTTGGGAACTCTGTAAACAGAGGTGCAAGGTGAGGTGATCGACCGAATACAGAACCCGCGCACTGAACCAGCACTGCCGTTATTACAGGCAGCGGGATAAAACGTATGAATCCCGAAACACGGAAACAGTAACTCGCTAAGACTGGTCACCCAGATGAAGGAAGAGACTCACTTGCTGACCAGGGAGGCAAAGGGCTGAACCTGCAGTGAGGTTCCCATGATGATCAGCAGGTCACAACGAGGGAAATCCTTAGACAGTGAAAAAGGGGGAGACTGTTACTCCACAGGGATGGACAGAAAGAGAAGAAATGCAGACCTGCACACATTAATTTATGGATTCATAATAATCCTACATGCAGTTTGAAAATCTGACCCCCATCCCCTCCCTTACCATCGTCATTGTAGTGAAAAATCGGGCAGGCAGATTCTCCCCAAAAAACACAATGTCTGTCAAAGGACAAATAAAATGAGAGAGCGAAGGGACAGATGTGTTAACAGCATCACAAAAACGAAGCTGAAAGACTCAGCTAGTAACTGCCTTCGTGAAACCAATTGTTGGTTCACACTTTTGTTCTCCGAATGGCAGTTGTTTTACTAAAATAAGTGACAGACTTGTTACGCTGAAGTTGCTTTTGTTCAAAGTGACATAAGGAGAGAAGAAAGCTAAGGGTAAGAGAACAGAGTCCGTCAGGATCCAGCAGTCCTAGACCAGTTGTGGTTAAGGGCCTTGCTCAAGGACCCAGGCGTGATAT
This sequence comes from Mormyrops attenuatus, assembly GCA_026777985.1. Taxonomy (NCBI): domain Eukaryota; kingdom Metazoa; phylum Chordata; class Actinopteri; order Osteoglossiformes; family Mormyridae; genus Mormyrops; species Mormyrops attenuatus. The sequence continues at coordinate 8,273,462 of JAODKC010000039.1, forward strand.
GGTTACTCTGATAGACACAGAATTTGAACACACATCTCCCACATGATGAGCCACATTCCAGGGGTCTTGTACTCTTAGGTTTGCCCTGTTGCTTGATAAGACAAGGATTCAATTGACTATTGTATGGAAAAGTGTTCATGGACAGCAAAGGAGCTCCTTTAACATCTGAAGATGGACACCAGAAGACAGTGAAACCCCCTTCAGATGTTAAGTCTATGCAGAATGCAAGATCCCTTCTAACTTACATCAAGCCTTATACATCAGTCCGATATATTGTGAATGACCGACTGTTCATTCATGTCTATTTCATGAATGTACGCAAGGAGATGACTGAAATATACCACGCCTTTGCTGAACTCCAATTAATCTTAAATCTAACATGTTGGTAAATGGAATATATTGGGAGTGGAAAAAAACTAATTTTGAGTTTGGACTCACCAGGCTTCACCAAGTCGTTGCACTTCTCACACTTGGGCACTTGCTCTGAGAAGATCTGTTCTGCAGACCACAAGTTATCAAAATGGTCTTGGTCAACGTACAGGACTTTTATAATCCTAAATACTTCCACTGCCACTTCCACTGGCTCCACATCTTTAGAATTTCCTTCCTTCTAACACTGGTAACTCAACCTCTCTCCCAGGCTTCAAATCTCATCTTAAAACCATCTTCCCCTCCTAAAACTTTCTAGCTCTCTCCACCCTGTCTGTGTGTGTGTGTTTTTTTTAATATTGTTAGTATCTTTGGTTTTCGAAAAGCACTGTAAAAATCTAATTATCAATACAAGCCAATCTAAATAAAAGCAGGACAACCACGTAATCTCATTTACCTAAAAAAACAGAATGACATTTAGTAAAACACAGTTTACCAAAAATGCTAATGAACGTATTCAAATACATAGACTTGATTCGGTAATTCTGGTATTACAAAACCATGCCACTAATTCATTAACCTTGCATGAGCTCATTTTCTGGCTCTCACCTTTCATCCAGTCCAGGCTATACTCCTTACGGCACAGAAAGCTCACACAGTGGGAGGTATAGAAGGTCCCATGGGCTTCAACCAGGTCCTCCTCTTGTAGCCCCGCTACACGCTCCAGGGTGTCAATGTTCTTCCTCACCAATCAGAGCACAGATTAACTTCTCAGTGGCACCGTGACAGACTGACTAGCTCACCATGTTAAGCACACTTATGGTTAAACAAGGCCTTTGTGAAGCTTGGGACTGATGGTCTGGTCAACAGTGATAACCTGACCAGGAAACCGACAATGTGAGGTGCTTATAAAAGAGACAAGCTTGCTGACCTGGGAGTAGCAGCGTCTGAGAAGACCTTTGTCCTTAAGCATCTTGATGAAGTAATGACAGACTGTAGGCTGTAACATATAAGCAAATCTCAATACTTTTTGCACAGAAGCCTTCCACACAGGACAATCATGCAACAGTCCACATGCATGCTCTGGGACAAGCAGACAAAACACTCAATAACCACAGTGAACCTGTAAGGGAACCATGCCTACCTTGAACTGCCCAGGATACAGCTCCTTGGCCAAAGCAAAGAATGGCTCTGGGTGTTTCTGAGTAATAAGGGGGGGAAATAATTTCACAAGGGGAATGAAGACATGCGCATTATAAGATCTTCACTACTGCACAGGTGGATGCGACCACAAGCGTGATACCTTGAAGTAGTCGATCTGGAATATGGCTTCGGGATAAGGCAGGTTGTACTTCTGCAGGTTGGCATAAAGGCCTGTCCCAGGAGAGCGGAAATCAGGGATTCCTGCAGCTGGAAGAGAGTGGAGAAAAGGAGATGGAAGGATTCTGCAACCAGCCCATTTATGTTTCAGATCAATGGTGCAAAATGGCTAAAAACATTAAAGAGAAATATCACAAAATTCATATTATTTCCTTTATTGCAAGGAATTGCATGGGACGGGAGCCTTACATGTTGATATTCCTGCGCCAACCATGCAGATTATGTCTTTGCCTGCAGGAAAACAAGAGGAATAGAGTAAGAAAGCCCTTGGGATCTATACATTTTAAAAACTTCACTCAAATAAACTGCAGCTCTACATATCAAGTGTAGTTCTATCCAATGTGATGTCTATTTAACAAAGAACTAGCAAAAATTATACAACCTGTGGTTAAAATTAACAACAATTTAATGACATTTCTCAGCAAAACTGGCAATTTGATATATTTATCGACTAGCAATACGTCAGATTTTTTATGAAATTAAATTCATTTCTCTAGTGGCAAAAGAAAGCTTGTCTAAAATAAATTAAAAAATTGCTCATCTAAAGTGTTGTATATTGCTGGAGTTTATAGCACCATAATAGCATGCCAAGTCGAAGACAAACAAATATAAAAACATACAAAAGGTGTATGTACATTTTTGGCATTGTGGTGCAGCGATACTTACATTTACCGCTCTCGATGTAGCGGGCAACCCCACCTAGGGTCAGCTCATCCAAAACCTTTTCCCCAGGACCAAGGCCCAGCGTCCGGGAGAAAAGACTACGCAGAAAGTCCACTGCCATATACAACACCACAGATACACCATGAAAAAAGAAGAGAAAGACAAAAAAATGCAGTAAGTTTGTTCCTGTCATTTTTCTAATACACCACAGCGCCCCCTGTTGGTGTCTTACTCTCTGCGTCCCCAGAAACGTCGTCGTCTTCGCTGCTATCCGAAGGCTCTTCCTAAGAAGGAAAAATTAACATAAAAAGAACTAGTTTAACGAAACAATGGCGCTTATGTAGCCTTCTCATCCAGGTCTATTACGTTAATAATTATATATGTAACACTGACGTAATTTCCCCGGAATACAGAATTCATTAAATCTTTAACAGCACATAAATATGACAAGTCGGTTTCTAAATAGTTTATCATTCACCTGTAGATCGGGGGAACTCGCCTCCTTTTCTTCTGAAGATCCTGAAACAAATGCATTTATATCACCCTGCTGACATTATACTGCAAGCCGCTAAGAAGAAAACTCACTATGCACCCTATTACACACTTTTCCAAACCGCTTGTTTACGTAAAAAAAAAAACCGAAGCCTATCTGAATTTAGTGCGAAAAACGTTACTTATGAAATTTTTACTTAGTTCTGCGTTACGTGCCAAACAGCCCAAGTACAGCTGGCTGAGCCAACAAGCTAATGTCGGCTAACGGCAAAACAAGGCAGGCCGGTGCCGAGCGGGGCTTCCCTGTTAAACATTACCTGGTGCATCAGACATCTATTCGTCTATTCTTAACCACAGCACAAAGGACGACGTTAACACGGTGGGCTCTGAAGACTTTTACCCCACCCAGTGTGTCACTGGGTTACAAGCAAGCGGCCCCGTTTGCCGTCGTCCGTCCGCGATCACGCTCCGGAGCGAATCCCGAGCGGCGACGACGCGCTTCGGCAATTTACGGCAATGTGAGAAAAAATACAAGCCGGAAAAATACGACGTCGGTCCGATGGCTGAGATTTTTAACTCGGGACAAGCCTGCACACACACGCACACGCATTTATATTTATGCAACTGTTTTATTACCTTGTAAATAGTATGTATTGTTACGATCGAACTACCCCGACGATTTTGATGCAGCTAAGTTTAGGTTTATAATGGAATAATATATATTCCTAAAGCGTCGCATGCTTGAGAGCTGGCAACCCTGCAAATATACTATCTACCCTAAAAGTTTAGAAAACATGCTATCAATGTTATAATTCTTTGCATACATAAAGTGAGAAACTGCTAAGTTATTAGTTATACCGTTTTGTACGTTTCTTGACAAATAATAAGTATAACAGGTACAAAATATTTTATATTAAAAAGCATTGTAAAAATGCTAATACAGTGGACACTTGACTTACGAACTAAAATCGTTCGCGAGGGCTGGTCGCAACTAAACACTATTTTTCCCATAAAATAATAGAAATACTCGAAATGCGTACCGAACTTCCCAAAGCACCCCTTACCTAACCTTTTTAATAATACAAAAGGGTTGTATAATGTACATAATTTACCAGAAACACCAATAATTTTCCTAGTGTACTCATCAAAACGTTATAAAATGTGCCTAGCATACCACTCGTTGATGGCTTATCCTTTACAAGATCTGCATTTATACCCCTAGCTTTTTCACAAATTACAGACTCAGATAGGCTATCACCTGCCATCTGCCTTTCGTTTATCCACACTAATAACAGCCTTTCTACCTCGTTTAACTCTGTTGATCGTGACTTACTAATTTGAGTAACACCTTTAGCAACACTAGCTTCCTTATACAAATATTTTCTCTGTAAGATCGTCGAGATGGTGGATGTCAACATGCTGTACATATTAGCGAGATCGGTCACATGAACGCCACTCTCATATTTCTGCACAATTTCCTTCTTCTTTTCGATTGATTGATTTCTTTACTTTCTTTCCTTTCCTTAGCTTCTTTTCTAGCGTTTTTGGCTCATTTTGCTAGCAATTAGTTAATGGCCTCCACCGGCATTCGGGTCGTAACTCAAGACTTTGGTCGTAACTTGTTCGTATGTCAGGCCGGTCGTAACTCGAGGGTCCACTTTATATAGTAATATGTCTGTGCTACTGATAACGCACCCGATAAAAGCTGAGTAATGGTTGCACCTAACATTTTACAGATTCTGCTGTAGTCACTTTACCTGGGTGCTCAGTTAACCAAGTTCATATCGGTTCTCTTTTCTTTCCAAGTTGGTTCTTTTTCCCCTTTAAGATAAGTATCCCTCTTGGATAAAGCGTTGTTCGATGGATTATGGGCTTTACAGCGCTCGGTTAATGCGATTTGTTTCATACACACTCCTTCCTGTCATCTCCGTTGGGATCTGATTTGAAAAGCATAGGTCTACTTTTCAACATGGCATGACTAACAGGCGTGAAAGACGGGAACTACATACAATGCGCAAACTCAATAAACAGATAAATATTTATTACCCAAGTGTCTGTGCATGTAGTTATCATTGGAAGAAAACTTAATTCACTTAATAGACAAAATATTTGGTAGAGAAAACAATTATAGCACTTTTTACATGAAACATTTTTCTGGTATTTGGATTTAGCTCCGTATTTCAATGAAAAATATAACTAATTGTTCAATAGCAGAATTTCATGCCAAATATAGTGTTGTGCATACATATCTTTACCCCCAAAATACCCCCTGTCAATTCCTGCTTTGAACTAATTTTGGACTTCATCACAACAACACCATTTAGGTATGACCAGGGTAAGGAGCGCAAACTGATACAGTGCATTAGTGCAGCCACCCAACAAACCACCTCAGGGATGAGAACCCAAGTGCAGCCGTGTGGCAGGTGATACCTCAGCACCACACTAGTTAGAATGGAATGGAATGTACAGTGTGAAGTGTTTCCTGGTGGCTGGAGTGCCAATCCTGCCACCAACCCCCAAAAAGTTGGAGGACCTCCTTTTAGGGCCGGATGTAGATTAACGGCATACCCAGAATGAAGAAACTGCAGGGTAAGGGCCTTGCTGAAGGGCCCAATGGAGTAGAATCACTCCTGGCATTTACAGGTTTCAAACCAACAACCTTCCGATCGTTGGCACAGATCCCTAGCTGCAGAGCCACCACTCTGCTCACCAGGCAATGCCATCTCACTAATATGTTTGCAGACTGTGAAATTAGACTCAGAATATAAAATATGTAAAAGATTATAGTCTCTAGGGCAACACAACCCTAAAGGCTTTAAAGAAGTTCTCCTCTCAAAGTAATAACTCAGTCACGTATTAGGACAACCAACAGGTAACGCTGGAACAAACCAAAAATAAAAATATCCCGTTTGTATATTTTTGTTATTGATGCAAAAACAAAAAATTACAAATAAAAAAACTGAAAGAACACCTAATTGCATCCAGAATTATAACTCAAACACACTGTTCAAATAATAAAGTTATATACATCATTAATAATTACTACAATGATTTCCATTTTTCGGCACACCTCAGAATGTTGCTCATAACGGAGTAAAATTAACGGATGTACAGGAGGTAAATGTACAATTTGTTGCACTGAGAACACTCAGCTGTTTTAACCACACAGTTGATTATAACAAGTTTAAGTAACTGAACTGCTGAATTTTTGTAACCGGAAATGTGATTCAAATTTAAGAGCAGTTCACTATGCTGTAAATGTGACCGTGCTCATACATGTTGTTTCTGGAAACATCTTATAAATAATATCAGTTCACATTTTGACAATCAGATGGCTAATATCCTTACTGCAGTATTGTCTGGCTAAGAACAGGTAGTAGCATATAACATGAGGCTAAACTGATTGGATTTCCTTTCACTCGTTCATGTTTGTGAGTCTGTTCAGTAAATATTACGGCATGTTTGTGTTCATCTGTGTGTAGCACTGTTCTGCTCATCGGTCTGTGAAAGCTCTCCAGTCTGCAGGTCACTTGTCGCCTCGATGTCGGTCTCTGCCCCAGTGGGCTGCAGACCCTCCTGGTACTCAACTCCCATGATGTGACAGTGAGGGAGAACCTCCTCCAGCAAGATACGCACCAGCCCTGGGTTCTGCACGCGCGGGAGGGACGACAGGCCGAGTTTCCGCAGTTTCCTGCAACATAAGGAGAAGCGGGACTGAGACAGAAAATACTAAAAGGATAAGCAAGGAGGATGGAACAGATTACACTAGAAAATGCATGATGATCACAAATGTTACTATGTCACTGGAAGGAACCTGTATTACACAATCAGATAGACAGCAAACAAGTATAAGGAAGTGGTTAAAGGAGATGGATGGAACATTATTATATTAAAGTAATCACTGTATGAATCACAGCAAAAAATGCCTAAATACTCTTCGCAAAACTGGAACCTAGTAAAACAGTGCAGAGGTGGAGACTTCAGGTCCAGAGAGTACAAATCCAGACCAAGATTTAGTTTCAACCAACCAGTTGAGTATTGTGTGACTGT
>JAODKC010000039.1:8292969-8340621 GCA_026777985.1 Mormyrops attenuatus
AGGTGGAGCTGTGCTCTGGCGAGGCGCGATTTGGACGTAAGGAGGTGGAGCTGTGCTCTGGCGAGGCGCGATTTGGACGTAAGGAGGTGGAGCTGTGCTCTGGCGAGGCGCGATTTGGATGCAAGGAGGTGGAGCTCAATATTTAAACCCTGGATTTATATAACCCGGTTTGCAAACAGAGGACACAATCAACAAACAGGGGTTTCATAGGGTCAGCAACTCAGGACGTGTTCAGAAACATCCAACAGGTGACTCTAGCTTTAGATACACTGCATTTAAAATTTTAAGATAGTACATTCATGTCGGGCTGTCACGGTACAATCAAAAAGAAAAAAAATTCCTCTTATGGATTTTGTCACTAATGAGTCTCCAAAAAAGTGGTATTTTTGCAGTCACATAATCAGTACTGATTATTGGTTGAATATCTGGCTGCTGGAAATCATTTTCATGGACCAGGAACTGGTTTGAGCTTCAAAAAATGCCACGAAAAGTACAGTGCTATGCCAGTTTTCCAGTGTCTACCAGTGACTTTATTACAAAGCCTCTCTTACCTCGTGGGAGGCCTTCTCCCTGATGAAGTCTAGCTCATGCCGGTGCTCCTCTTTTAGCACCTCCAGATTCTGCTTATGCTGCTGCCTCTCCTGCTGCACCATCTCATCCAGCTGTGGAGCCAGAGACGCGGCAAGATCTCAGTTCTGTGAAACAGTAGCTTAAGGCCAGAACACGCTACCAAGATAAGGCGGATGACCTTAACTGTACCTGTTACATAACTACACAAGCCTACCTCCCATGACACCCGCTGGACTCACACAGGGTTTCTCCTCATACCTCCACCCTCATGGCCTCCATCTGCTCCTCCTTCTCCCTCTGCAGTCGCAGCCTCTTGGCCTGCAGCTCCCCAGAGATCTGCTTCCTTTGGTCCTCCAGTCTCTCTTTTCCCTCAGCCTGTTCGGCCTCCATCGCTGCCCTCAGCTTCTGCATCGCTGCCTCGCACTCCTCCCTGTAGAAGAAGCACATACTGGAAATATAACACATATCCACTCCTCACTGAAAACACCACCTGACCACACAGATAAGGACATGCATGTCAATGACAGTGAGAACCTGCAGACTACAGAAAGTGCATTAACTACATCAAAATGACCTCCCATCTTGGACAAGAAAAAAACACCTAAAAATTCCTTAATTAAACTGATTAAAAAAAATCTGCTGTCATTGCTGGGAGTGCTGCAGACGAGCTTATAACTTTTTGTAAATATTATGGTTTATTTCTGCATTTTTACTATTTTATTTATTTTAAATACAGGCAGTCCACAAGTAAGTTTTGTTTCGTAAGGCTGTCTTTATGTCAAATTTGTAGGAAAGTCAAAAAAATAAAGTACATAAAAATAGTAATTATACTGTAATGATAAAAGTAACCCCATACTGGTGCTGTACTGCACCTCAAGCCAACGAAATGCTGAAGCTGCGCGTTACAGAATAGCGCGTGCGTTCTTTATTACGAACCATTGTATCAAATTTTTAATACAATCAGCTTTAAAATTTGTTCCAGATATGGAATACTGTACGATATTAAGTATAACACAAAAAAGAGTGTCGTCATTATTGGCAGAAGTAAGGAGGATAGGAAGCAAACATTTACTCCGTTTTTCTTGGTAGATGAAGAATTTGAAATTGTGAATAAGGTGAGATATTTAGGTCACATCATTAGGAGTGATTTATGTGATGACGATGATGTAATGCACCAGTGCTGTAAACTATATGGTCAAGCTAATATGTTGGCGCGTAAATTTCGTATGTGTACAGATGATATAAAAATAGCTCTTTTTTTAAAGCAAACTGCGCTCCATTGTATACAGCACATTTGTGGTGCAGCTACAGCAAAGCAAAAATGAAACGGCCTCAGGTGGCATATAATGATGCATTTAGAATATTGTTTAAGCTCCCTAGATGGATTAGTGCAAGTCAAATGTTTGTGACCAATAATGTTCCTACTTTTTATGCTGTGTTGAGAAATCTTATTCATAAATTTACATGTAGATTAATGGAGTCACAAAACGTAATTACTAACTGAGCCCTCATTAAGTGATACATGCTATTTCTCTTGTTATTGGAAATAAGATTGTTATTGGACAAAATCCTTGTATGCTTTTTAGTGTGGTTTGTATAGCTGTATGTGTTTTTTTTTTTTTTACTTTTTGTTTTTGTGTGGCTTTTCATGTGGAGCTTTGTTGTCTGACATGAAACAAACTAACTATGGAACGCTGTTCGTAAGTATAAGCTGTCTGCCAGCCGAACGTAATTAGATCAGGGACTGCCTGAATGTGTATTTAAACTTATTATTGAACCAAACTCTAGTGTGAAAAAGGGAGGATATCAAAATGTGGTCACAATTGATCAGTGCTAAAATGCAATAGTTCAGACCAGTGTTTCTCAATCCGGTCCCCCAGACAGTCTGCGTTTTTGGGAGACACTGGTTTAGATGGTCTCTTAGGAGGGTATGCAACCTGAGTTTTCGCTGCTGGCTCGTCCTCTCCTGCAGAGCAGCCTGACGAAGCTCTTCCATCTTACGCGCAGACTCCTTCATCAGCCTAGCCTGCTCCTTCTCCTCCTCCTCATCCAGCCGTCGCCTCAAGGCCCTGATGCACAGTAAGGCAGGACGTGCACACAGTGTGAATATATCACACACAACAGGCTGTTGGAAAGTAGGAAATATGCTACTAAAGCATGCTAAACTGGTTTCCTATCCTACCGGGGAGCAGACCTGTCATAAAAACACATGTTGATGCCTGAAAATGCCATACTTTTTCTAACCCTAGCCTCAGTTTGCTAATTGATTTGGGGCCTTTACGTGAAACAACAGGCTATTGGAAAGTAGGAAATATGCTACTAAAGCTGTAATTACCGGAGTCTCCCCTCCCGCTCCTCTGTCAGTTTCATCTTCTCCTCCTCCTCCTGCTTCTTCATTTCTTCCTGTAGGTGCTGCAGTCTCTCCTGTTTTCTATGTAGGGCCTTCTCTCTCTCCTCCTTCCCTTCCTTCTCATCCTCCTCTACCTGGAGATACCTCGCTTGGTCCTGCCTCTTTTGCAAGACCCCCTCCTTTTCTGCCTCCTCTTCCATCTCCCCCTTCTCCTCATCCTCCTCCTCCTCTTCCTCCTGCAGCTTGAGAGGCGCATCCTTCTGTCTAGGTGCTGCCCCCGGCCCCGCAGGACGATCTTCAGAGTCCACACTTCCACCCTCCACCTCTGGTCTGGCTCCTGAGCAGGAAGACTCGCTGATGTGGCTCTTTCCTGAATCTGGCTCCTTCTTACTCTCTCTACGGTGAAAACTGCGGAAAATACAAATTACATAACCAATCACATCTGAACTAATGTCGCGTTTGGCTCCTCATGTGTCTGGCGGAACCGTGACTGAACTGACCTTTCCACTCTCTCTGCCTTCTTCCCGCCTTCCTTTTCAGCTTTTGCCCTTTCTTTCTCAGTTCTCCCTGCTTTTGGGGAAAACTTTAAAGAGATTTAAAAGTTTAAAAAAGGAAATAAAGTAAGCATCAAAATGAACTCAGAAAAAAAACTAATAAACTGCCAAAATGAGAGCTGTCCCTGAAAATATGTTCTGCTGATCACAAGATCACTAGTCTGTTTCCACAGAACAATGCATTACAGATACCAAGTCATGAGATACTTGCACTTATTTTTTTCCAGATTCATTTCTGCTCAATTTATTAGACAAAAAAACTGTAAATATTGTAAAACTTCTCCTTCAGTCAACCAAACTCTGCCAAACAAGCTGAATATTCACTTCAATTCATTTCAATCCCAATTCCAATTCCAATTCATGTAATTAGCCATACCAATTAACTGTATGCAATGAACAGTTAGTTTGAACATCAGTCTGCTGTTTTACCAGTGGTATTGCAGCATCTACAGCACAAAGGTCATCCAGATCCCCAACTTTCTCTGTCAGCTTCGACCGGAATGCGACTTCCTTGTAGAAAAACTTTGGGAAATATAATGGAATGTTACGTTGATTTACATATAAAAACATTTTCAGTAAAAATGAACACATCAGTGTTTCAGCATTATTTAAGTACTGGAGCAACGTGTACTGGGAATTCATTTGAAGCTATACTTATGCCTAGTCGACTCCTTTACAGCTTTATGTTTGTAGTGTGCTATTTGGACCAAAGCACACGAAAATAAATGTAGATGTAGTACACTGCAAAACGTGCATAAAAATTCTAGCAATTTTCACAACAGGGAGACACATCTAGCGGTACAACACCTTAAGGTCATCCATAGAGGTTGATGCTGCGTCGATGAGATCGCTCAACTCAAGATCCTGCAAGAAACAGCCCGAGCATCAGGAAGGACCAGACGCGCGCCCACGTCAATCTGCTGACACTGCAAGCTCACTACATCTCACCGCATAAAGATATACAGGAAGAAATACTAGCCATCCCTACACAAACAGAGCTATCATGAGGCGGACTGCTATGCCGAGGGCACAGAAGACACGGAAGCATCCATGCTATGGAGAGATCTGTATGGGCAGACAGGCAGCTAAGTGGTTTCTACTGCACATACAGCCAGGGCGAGACGGCAGAGCACACAGCACAGACCACCACAGCACCCAGGTGGGGAAACAGGGAGGGGTCTGCTCAGGGGCCAGGAGGATGAAGTAAAATCAGGAGCACTGTGTTCCAATCCAGTCCTCAGGGGCTACAGCACCATGCTGGCGTTGCCATGACCAAACAGTCACCCAAAGAGCAAGGCAACAGGGGCAGTGCAGCTGGAATAGGAGATAGAGGCCAACGACTACAGACCTTGTGGCCCCTCAGAGAATGGATTGGGTTTCTCTGAGACTCCAGGAAAGACCAGGGGGTGCGGGAGGACGCTGGCTATGCATGCGGGCCATGCTGTCAGGGGAAGCCAAACCCTACCTGGGCGGGAGGGTGCGAGTCCCGTCCGGACCCTCGGCTCTTCACCGCGCTCCCATTCAAGTCCTCAAAACGCATATCTGCCTTTTCCATTGCATCCACGCTTCTCTCACTGACTTTCATTTCCAAACATTCTATTATCTCCTCTTCACTGTCCCCAGTCTCATCTCCATCCTTAAAATCCAGAGCCCTAAATGCCTCACACTCCCCAGCTCCCTCCATCGCACGCCGTTTCTCACTGTCCACAGACCTTTCTACAGCCTCTTCACTCTTCTCCTCCTCTTTCTCCATTGCCTCCTCTTCCTCACTCATTAAATATCTTTCCAAATATGGCTTGTCCTGCCCCCAACCCTCCACACCCTGTGTCTCCTCTCCCCCACCCTCCACGCCCTGTGTCTCCTCTCCCCCACCCTCTGCGCCCTGCGTCTCCCCTCCATCTGCACACTGTTCAGCCTCCTTACCCTCCTCTGCTCCCTTGCTGCAGTCTCCTTCATTTCTTTCACATCTCTCCATAACTTCACCACTATCCTTCTCCTCATCTTCTCCCTCACTCCTCGAATACCAGTCCACTATCTCATCAGTGACCTCATCCTTCTCCTGATCATTTTGCACCTCCTCGCTCCATCCTATTGGCCTTTCCTCCTCCTCCCCACTCTCCTTCACTCCTCCATTTACCTCTCCCTGCTCTCCTTCACCCTTGGAATTCATCTCCTCTGACTCTGCTCGGTGAATCTGTACACATTCCTCCATCCCTGCTCTTTCCACGGGTCCCTTTCTCTCTTCATCCCCTGTCATAGCTTCCCTCTCATCCTCCCCTCCTCTGACTTCCTTCCCCTCCTCCTCGTCGTGGGAGGAGGAGGACGTGGAGAGTGTGTCGCACATCTCCTCTCCCTCGCCTTCCCACTCCGCCTCCTTCTGTCTCTGAGAGTGAGAGTCGGGGTTGGGGGAGGAGGCGACAGCACTGCTGCAGTCCCTGCTGTCCCCCAGTGGCAGAGAAGAACGCAGGAGTCGCCCGTCAAGAGAGTCCTTTGGTTTATGGGGTTGGGCCCAGAAGCGGAGACAGAGAGAGACGTAAAGAGTCCGTGTAGAGGGAGACCAATCAGGCGAAGGCGAGACAGGAGAAGGTGAGCGGACAGAAAGAGCGACACGCAGACAGAGGATCAGTACAGCATGTAAACCAGTCACACTTTTCATACGCCTCAAAAGGGACATGGAAAACTAAAAAGAGCTGAATCTGACCAAGACAGAGCAATGGACAGAAACAAACCAAAAATGACCATTTAGACTTATTACATTCAAAAGCCCTTTCTGCTAACTAACAGATGATATCGCCGCTGTATTATCAAACCAGCCAGCTCTTCAAAGTCGAACCTAAGCCCAAGATTTTAGCGACAACACGCAGAGGGCCTCAGAGGGAACAGCTTGGTACCTGGGAAGGTTTGGTGCTGTGGTCGGCGGATAGTGCCAGGTCCTGTAGCTCAGGGTCCATTCTCTCCTCGGGGCGAGCCATGTCACTGACCTCACTGTCCTGTGAGCAGAAGGGACAGACGGGAAGCTGTGTGGGACAGTACACCATGGTAGCCACGGGCAACTTTACCTGTATCGGTCATGCTAACCAATGTTACTGTGTCAATTCATTCCTGTGACAAAGTAACTTCACAAATTTCCCCAAATTAGTAACCAATTTTGGATAAAACAATAACATTGATGCAACATTTATTTTGCAAATAAATGTACTTTATTGGTATACTATATGTTATAATATATACACACCATACTAACATACTATGGGGTAGTGGTGGACTAATGGTTAGGGTGGTTTAATGGTTAGGTACTTGTGAATGAAAGATTGCTGGTATGAATCCCCGACCAGCAAAGTACCACTGAGGTACCCTGAGTAAGATACCACCCCAAGCACTGTCCCCCCCCCGGATGCAGCACACTTTTGGTTGCTGTGGTGTGTCTACAATGACAATTAATCACTTATATATCTAAATTTAGATTAATAGAAATATTGCAGGGGGGTGAGGTTGGGTTCACCAGTACACCAGTAATGGGGGCATGGGTTGGGTTCACCATGTACCTCATAGCGCAGTCCGCCTCCCAGGGCGTCCAGATCCAGTTCCAGTTTTCTCAGCAACTCCGGCGTGGTCCGACAGCTCTGACAAGACGTTGCATTTCGTTTGATGATGCGTCAACCCTACAGAAAAAGCTCTACAACCCATCCATGATCTCCAGCTCGGCAGTTCTGCCTTAAATATCAGCTCAACAGACACAGATCTCCAGGCCCTTCGCTGACCTTCAACTAAGGAGCCCTTCAGTGACCTACTACTAGAGTCCACTCATTTACCACTACACTGCACGTTCAGGCAAGCGCTGCTCACTGAAACACAAGACCCTACCTCCTCATCGGACACCTCATCCGTCTCTTTGAAACCAGGCAATGAAAATGACACCCGCTCCTCCTGTTTAGCACCTAATAGACCGGAATGCAGGCTGGAAGCAGAGACCTTTTCCTGATACAGCATAAGAAACGGAAAGAGAAAGAGAAAGGGTTGGACTTGCAGAACTTAACAGAACGCTGTACTGTTCTTTAGACACAATAACATGACGATATAAATATATTTAAAGGTTCAAACATGAAAGATATTCCTACACAGGAAACACTGTGCTTGTTTAAAAAAAATTCATCTGCAGCTTTGCATGACACAGTTATCGCTATGATATTACTCACCCCCAGGGGCTTCTTCAGAGGCTCAAGACCCCCCGAATTTCTGAGAGAGCCCCAGAGGGAGGGGGCAGGCAGGTCAGATGAGCTCTGCAGAGGAGCGAGGGACCTCAGAGGGGACTGAAGTGGTCCAAGTGTTGAGCCCGCAGGCTACCATAGACAGAATCACAAGTAAGCAGGGTACTGGCAGACCGGAGTCAGACTTATAGACATTTCCCCATCCCCGAGCTGTCGACTGTCCCAAATGCCAAGCTTACAGACCCTAGGTTCCTCCCTGCTGCTGGATAAATAGCATCTTGTACCAGCCTGTATCAGAGCTTTAACCATTACGCTACTTCAAGCTCCTTACAAAGATCAAAATATATTGCCATCTGGAATTAATGTTGCTCCATAGCCTTGAATATTCAAATCCAACCTCAGAGGAGGCTTTTCTAGGCTCAACACCATGGAATCATGAAAGGAAAAGTAGACTCGGAGATCTGAGAAGACAAGGAGAGCACACCTCAAGCGCCTCCTATAGCTGGCACTAACATGACCATTTGGCCAAGAATTTTGAGGGTGTCTGCGATGAATCGGTAAGGTCCAGTCATGGGCGGGATCAGCAAAGGTTAGCAGATCAATGGGAGATCAAGGCGGGGGGTAAAGAACAGGGGAGTGTGTCAACATTACTGCCCTACTTGACACTCTACGTTACATTAACAGCACATAACATCATCAGCTATCTGAGATAAATAACGATACAGTGGAATCCCGGAACTCGAACGCCTCTTAACTCGACCAACTTGGACATCGAACGGGTCTGTTGAATTTTTTTCGACTTGTACCTCGACCGAAATCTTGGAACTCGACCGTTCCTGCTAAAACTTGTATGCATCAAGATGTGTTCAATTCTACCAATGCAGACCTTGAATGGTCGGTCAACAAAAATCTAACCGCAACTCCACCAAAAACTTGACAATACAAAACAGACCTGCTAAAACTTGATGTCATGTTCCCCATAAGACACACGGACAGGTATGAGCAAGCTTGATGGGCTACAGCACAGGGTCAGCCACCCGCGGTGCCCTAAAGCCGCGGGCTAGGAGGGTTCAAGCGCCCATGGACATGTGACTAATCTGCCGAGGGCGGAACTTGAGCCAGTGACCTTCCAATCACAAGCACAGTGGTTTAAGCCTGCTGAGCCACACACAGCCCCCAAACTAAAACAATGCTATAGAGCACATAAATAATAGTAAATTAAGAAAAATGAAAAGGGTAACTAATGTATTGAAACCGCTGGGAACTGAAAAGATGCTATTGTTCAGGACCACAATCTGCAGATCAGCGACAAGGTCGAAGAAAGGAAGCAGGGCAAGTAAAGGTGTGACACTTGCTGCAGGTACCTTCAGGGGCTGCTTGTCCTTTTTCTTCCTCTCCTTCTTTTTCTTCTTCTCCTTCTCCTTTTTAGCTGGGGTCACACGGGCCTGGGCCTTCTCACGCTCCTGTACCACCAGTCGCCGGTACTGCTCGTCGCAAGGGTGGTCCCAGGTGGACTGTCCCGTGGAGAAGTTGAAGTAGTACACATCCCCTGTCACATCCTGGCTGTAAGAGGGAAAGGTGAGGCACAGTCACTTCTACACCTCAGAATTCAAGAGAAGAATGAGATCAGCAGAAAAAAGACTGCAGGGTCAATGAAAAATCTGTGCACAACAACATAATTCAGTCGATTACGAGCAGTTCAGCATCGTTTAAGATCAACGTCAGATGGTGAAACGTATTTTAACATGCTGAGGTTAACTGAAGTGCACCTGTGAGAAAGAATTAGAATTAGGTGATCGGTGATCATTGTTGACACACCACAGCACACAGCGCACAACAAAGAAATGTGTCCTCTGCGTTTAACCCATATGTGACACAGCAGGGGGCAGCTAATTCAGCGCCGGGGAGCAGTGCTTGGGGGCGGTACCTTGCTCAGGGTACCTCATTGGTGCCTTGTTGGTCAGGGATTCGAACCTGCAATCTTTCAGTTACAAGTGTGCTTCCCTAACCATTACGACAACACTGCCCACAAGTATGATGAAAGTGTGACGGAAGCATGCTCACCAGGGTTTCCACTCAGCCGGCAGAGGGGCCACAATGCCTTCTCGTGCCAGCCACAGTAGCTCCGGTTCCTGCTCAGGATCGATGCCGATTTCTCTCGCATACTCATGGACCTCTAGGAGAGAGACAGAGCGATCCGTGATATAAGGTTAATATATTCTATAAGGTTATGTTACATAATACATCTAAAGACTGAAAAACTGCACAGTCATAGTGTTCCACAACAATGCAATAGGGGCAAAAACTGAGCTTAACCTAAAACAATGTATGAATAACCTGTCTCGTTTGAGCTCCAACATTCATATGCTCACAGAAGGATGCATACAGTGTGTAAAGTATGTCTCACGCCGCGCAACATCACTCAACAGCGCTGAAAAGAACAAATGCTAGGTTGAACCATAACTATATTTTATTTTGTCTTGACCTAAATTTTGTTTTTCAACAGGCCCAGCGTCGTTTGCATCGTATTATAAAATTAATTAATTGAGGGACTAAGTGTGTTTAGCAGTTTGTTCCCTAGTTAACTAGCTATGCATGACATCGAAATCTTCTCTGAAAAGCTCGTCAAAAAAATAAAATAAAATGTATACCTTGTTCAGACGGGATATAGGTCTCGTCATACTCTTCTTCCAGGATCAACTGGTCCCCTATCTGGACCGCAGCTTCGGTCATGATGTCTGAGAAACAAATGAAGTATGTCTGTAATGATAGGAGTCGTCTGTCTGGTTGACGCAGTTAATGTCCACGCAAAACCACTTTGTTCCTAGCTTTTTAAGTATTGCAACTAGGCATTGAAAGACGGATGAGACTGAATTAGCTGTGAATAAAAATCGCAAATACTTCAGCAATGACCGAGGATTTGTTTTCCTTCAACATTCATGCAAAGCGGAGTTCCAGCCATCTGACTGAACCAAGATTTAAAACCGTTATTTACCCAACCCTTACAATACCAGTTGCTCTCCGGATGAAGTATGCCAAATGAATCGATATTTCGCTTTATTTTTTCCGCTATCTAACAATCGTCAAATAGGTAAAAGCCTACATGGTCAGGCAACTAAAGTCAACAATATCCGCCAGCCGCTTCTAGGGACGCCGTGAAACATCCTCTGACGTCCTCGGCAGCAACAACGAGTTCCGCGTATGACGTAGAATGTACGTATTGGTAAATGAGGCGATTCTCATTGGAGCAATTCCGCTTCGAATTCCCCAGAGCATCACGGGACTTGTAGTTCCAATTTGTTGTATCGCTGGAATTATTTACTTAATCATACTACAGAGGAGAATAGAACATTAGAAATAGACGTTATTTTTGCATTACTTGCTTGATGAAAACATCAGATAACATTGTAATGCATTTCTGATACATAGGTTGCAAGTGATTTCTAATTTAATACATGTAGCCATATTATAGCATGGAATGCTAATGATCTTTAAGTTTCACCTAAATATGCATATAATCAGCTTCATTTACCTAAATATTCCTGATACACATCAATATGGATATAACATCAAATGGTATAAAATTAGACACCAGGTTCAATCTGTGACAAGTTCATGATAAAAACATAGTACAGCAGTACGATTATATAGTTATTGTAGGTGTACTTTATGTCTACGAAAATGAACTTAAATCCCAATAGATATTTTGTTACTCAGAACAAATGGACATAATGCATGTTTCTTGAACACTACGTTTAGTTTTCACACAGATAGGACGTACAATGTGTTACTTATTGCTGGCGGCCCAAGTATTACAAGCTTCGATTATGCATTCTGATGAAAAAACTAGATATTTAAACCACACCAATAATCTGCATTACACAGCAGAACTGTTTCTCTTCGTTTATCCCCGTTAACATTAAAAATCCATTTCGATTAAAAGTGTTCGTTTGATGAGCTGTAATTCTAAGGTCGCCCACACGAGGGCAATCAAGGACCGTTGCAGAATTTTTACCCTACCGCCATCTATATCCATCCATCTTCCAAACCGCTTCTCCCACTGGGTCGCCTCTAGTAAAGTTAAAAACAAAATGTGCTTTTTTGGTCTTGGCTGTAGTGTTGGGCCTACCACAGCAGATTTGACTAACCCAAGAGTTACATATGTATCAAGAGGTAATCTTTCCAAACCCATAAAGTCTGTCCATAAAGCTAGCTACACCTCCTTTAGTGTCAAGTAAAAGTGAATTTATATTAACTGCTCACATTTTCAGCATCTACTCCATACAGGAAGACAATTTACATGGGCTCTCACTCCCACACAGTCTAACAATCGGCCATCCACAAGTCTTTACAAATTCAAATTCTTCAACCATTAAATAAAAGTTTGCACCTAAAATGCAAAATGACGATTCCCTCACCAAATCAGGAATGATTAATGAAGGAATAATTAATGTAGCACAATGTAGCAAAATACAGCAGGTCAGCTTCTGCCTCAGGAAAATGTCATAACAAGCAAAGATGTGGATACAATAACGATTACTACAGAGCAGCTCTAATGAAATTCAGCAAACCCCAGGAATGCCTCATTAATGACTACAGTCCTAAAATTAAGCCATGTTTCCCTGGTAACCTGCTTGCAGACACTCATAAGTACTGTTAGCCCCTAACATTGCCAGGACAGCAGGCAGCACACTGCTCAGGAAATGAGTCTTACATGTAACATGCAGTTTTTCAGTTCAAACCATTAAAATTCAATAGTAGCTTTGGTTCAACTGTAAAAATGCGTCACTCATGCAGATCAGACTCTGCAAGTCACCTTTCTGGAATGAAAAAAAATGTAGGCATATTAAAAGACACTGTGGGTAGGATCAAAGATATTGCTAACTGATAATTAGGCTGTTTATCATAATTATACAATCTTTCTACAAGAAGACGTATCATAAATTAACCAGGGCTGCTACAGTCATGTTTTCTGTAGCCGGTTTCTGTAGCCATTGGTTTCTCAATTTCAGCGTATGCCATTCGAGAAAATGCGAAAGCACCACTGGGAAATACTTTTGAGATGTCAATTGCAATAAGCTACATCCTCGGGCTTGGAATTGCCCGTCGGACTGGTTATGTTTGCCGGACCCTGATGCCTAATGAGAGCCTAATGAGAGCCCTGAGCAACCGCCTAAAGATTTAACTGCATAATATCAAATTATAATCAGGGTGAGTCATATATATTAAAGTCATTCATCAAACAAGTAGACCATGCATTTTTTAATTTATTTCCTATGAGATGTGTATAGACTAATTACATGCATTAGTAGAAAACAAATGTGCAGCCAGTTACTAAGCTGATGCAGAATTAGTCACACATAAGTAATTGATTGCGGGCAAGGCTTTAAAGTATTAATATTTAGTTGCATAGACTAAATAAACTGGTGTCTTTCAGTTACCTGTAGAGTAGGGGTCTCCGGCTATTTTTCCCCGAAGGCCAAATTCTATTGGTGGGTGGGGGCCGATTGTGTGGTCTGGATTCAATTGCATTTTGGTCAGGATGTGGACCACAGTCCGCCAGTTGCTGACTACTGCCATATTGTGTGATCGCGTGTGTAAGGTTCCCCACTGGCGTATGCCTGCTGCTTCTTTGAAATGTTTCAAGAATGGGTGAAGGGTTAGCTGATACATTTTTGAAAAGTAACTTACAATTCTTTTGTAATTCTTTTGTCATTTTGATGGTCCTCACCCAAGTGTGAACCTGATAGCGTAACCAGAGTGAGACTTGACTGTCTCTTAGAAGCAGGGGAATCTCACTGGCCGCTTGGTCCATCAACCAGTGCAGTTTCTGCACACTTCTGTTAAATGGTGAATACTATTGCAGTTACCCTTTTAACTGAATGAAGAATAGAAGAGCTAGAATACTTAAACAATTATAATAATGTTGAAGTTTTTTTTTTTACTTTGCTCTGTCAATGATTGATACAGGGAACTTGTGTGGGAGTCTAAGGTTGTCTTTGAGCCAAATGCATTTCCTGGAACAGTGCTGCGTTCCACTTTTGGCACCCAGAGAAAAGGCTTCAGGTTCAAAGCTTGAATGAATCAATTTTAGCATTCCCATAATATGGAATTCGTGACCCAATACTGAAAAGGAACAACGACTTCATGTATCCTTGAAAATAAAAGAAAAACAGTTACACCATTTTGACTACCACACAGTCTTTGAGACAAGGGATGATTAAGGTACATTTTGTACAACCATGTGTTTGATTTTATATGTGGGTGTTTATTTGTCCATGATTATCCTGTGTCCACCCCCATGAACTTTTATTCGTATTCATGACCAGCCAAAACAAACTGCACCTCCTAACCCCTTTTCAGTCACTGTTGCATGCGCGTATTCTTAGTGTTGCACTAACTTGAAACATATTCATTCAATATACAACACACATGAATAGAATAACATACAGTACCATGCAGAAATCTTAGGCAGTGAAATAAATGATGTCTAAATGATCTTCATGTTCATGTAAAAATGGTATTTTGTCTCAAGTGTATTAGCTTAACCATCTAAAAAGCTCTACTAAAATCACCCCCCGTATTTTCAGCAACCGTCCAATATACCCCATGTACTTTTTGACTCAACCACAAGCACTACAATACATCATTGACTTCTTTAAAATAAATGTATCAATTAATTAATTGTGCTGGATGTGAAATGTAGCAAATACATGGAATGGCTGGTGTGTCCCTGAAGAGATGTTTGGGAAGCGAAGCGGGGTTCTTCTAGTCATCCGACAAGACATAACTTTTTGGAGAGCAGAAGAAATTTCAGGTAGTTTGTATTGTGTTATTCTAAGCATGTTGTAATGTTAAACTGAATATTTGTTTTAAGCAAATATACACCCACTACACAGATAAATAGCTTTAAACATTTCCTTTGACAGTCTAAGACTTTTCACAGCACTATATATAAACACAAAAAACCGAATAAGCAATCTGAATGTATAAAAATGTATTGATTATTAGGCTTTTTATTCATCCTAGCTGCTATTTATTTTTAACTATACTAACTTTCAACAGAGAAGAGGTAACGTGGAGACACAGTGACAGACTAAATGTCATGTGATTGCTAGATGACCCTTATTAAGACATTTGTGACCCACAAAACATGAACAACAATCAGACACAGATCCTCAAAATTATCCTTTCTGTGTTATTTTAAGAAAATGTATATTGTGAAAAGGCTTAAAAAATGTTCTTATTGTTACATTTCATTAATCACGTTCCTTAATACGATTCCTTATTTTATATCAGCACTTACAGCTGAAAATCCTGGGACAGTTTATAATTTAAGCAATTTATACGGCTGGATGGTGAAACCTTGATATTAACCTTCTTGCTCAGGAGAATGTCAACAAAACCACTGTGATATAAAATTGAGAAAGCAGAGGCAGCCAATTCCTGTACCATTTGGGGTCATATGTTAGGGTTCAATGGTGAAGTCATTCTGCTGACCACAGGATTTAAACCGGCGACCTTCCGATCATGAGCACAGGGACCTAACCCACCCAACCACACACTGCCCCCCGTAAATATGACAGGTTTGAGTTTCTACAGAGGCAGAGCTACCCTTGTCACCACCCACACGTATGCCTCAGCATAGCTATGCAATCACTCATGTTCAGTTCATAGCCAAAAGGCTTCCCGATTGAGTCGCTTATTAAATTAAGCCTGTTATATGACAGGTATGAAAAACAACCATTCAGGTGAAGGTTTGCAAGGACCCATAATCCTTAAATCTATCCTGCCAAGCCACTGACTAAAACAGCAGAGTCTGCAAAATGTTGCTAGCTGTTTGCAAGGCCTGAAAGAAACTTAATTTACTTTTTTTCTTCGAATCTCTGCTTATCATGACACATTCCATGCCTGCCACTGAATAATTAATTAAACCGGAACAAATCAGGACAAATCCCGACATTAAAACCCCTACTGGCTGGAAATAAAAAAAGGCTTTGTCAAGATAATATTGTAGCGCTGGCTACACCTCGTTGCATATTTCATGCGGCAACATTGCATAGTCAGATTTTTGTTTTCTTGCTGACGCACAGTAGTCTGTAATGCTGTGAATCAATGGTGAAGACCACCCTCAAACGCTCAAGAGTGATAGTAAAAGCAGTTATGTAATGATGGTGATAATAATTAGTGATCTCAGCAGTGACATATATTGCGTTCAAATATGAAGGGCGATAGCAGGGTGCGAAGGTGAGTTCTCTGTGTAAGTCTCATCAAGGAGAACCACAGAACAGATTAACCTCAAAGTGCAAAAATGGTGTGTGTGCACAAAGAGGGGATTGTTTCTCCCATCACTTTAAGTAGGAATATCACTATTAAATGCAGAGATGGACAGTTCAGGTCCAGACAGTAAAAAAATCCAACCAAGATTTCGTTTCAACCAGCCTGTTGAGTACTCTGTGACCGTGACTTTTGATATGCAACTGATTAGTTGAAACAAAATCTTGGTCTGGACTTTTACTTTCTGGACCTGAACTATCCATCTCTGATTAAAAGTCATATGTTCTTCAATGTCATGATTAATTGGATCATTAAGAACGCAGAGGGCCAGTAACAAGCAGCAGTGGTATTCACTGACCCACTGCGCCCCGCACAAGTATTATAATAAGTATTATATATAATAAGCATATTTTAATAACTCCTGTGACCAGGTACAGGACAATAAAATAGAAGAAGGCTAGATGGATATTATTATAGTTGTGCATTTCAATAACTCCAAAGTAATCTAAATGTATTTCAGTTCTTGTGTAAAGTGTCACTCAGAAGTTTCCATTTAGTGCAGTGTTTTTATTTCGTTAATATGTAAATCACATAAGCCTCTTATTGGGCGCTGGTCTACAGAAAGTTAATTCCTTCAGCAGAAAGTCAGAAGGATATTTGTTAAAAATGACTTGGTAGATGTTGCCATTAATGTAGAAATTGTCAAATTGGTGTAGTGTTATTCTGGACCTAAGTGAGTTTAGATTAAGACAATGGAATCTGGGCATTAGAATATCTCCATGTAAACCTTTGATCTACTATTCACAGGATAATAAATTCCAGAACACATGCTCCAATGCTGTGTGTCCCCAGCAGCAAAGTATTGACGACCACAGGCGAAAATCATTGGGAGGAACGATGACAGGAGAAATAGTGATAAATGAGGGTGAGAGAGCACTGGGAAGGATGCATTTCTTCAAAAGATTCACCTTCTTATCAGTTTTTTTGATCTGGTAAACCCTGTACCCTGTAGTTACAAGCCTTAGAATGTTATTTCAGATATTGCAGCGGTCATTTTTACTACTAAATTACAACCAGTATTTGCTGAAGCATATAATGTCTGCTTGAAGCAGACCATACTGTGCGACGGATTACACATTTTCATTTGATCATTCGTTTTTCAATTACCATTTCCTTCTCCCAGTTGCTCGCACAGTAGCTTCACACATTTTTTCCGTAATTTGTTACTTATACAGATTTCTAAAAAATAAGTATAAAAGAAAGTATAAAACAAATGAAAACAAAAATGGAAGATGAAAGGGAAGAAAGGGAAAAGGGAAAACACATCTCAAGAAATGCCAGTTGTTTCTGAAGACACCTGGTAAATGGAGAGGTGAAGTAAAGGGAGATTATATCAATTATGAATGTTTGATCTATTCCTGACCTCATCCTACAGTCATCCACTACGACTGAATGACTCTCACCCATCCACCAGGATATTTATACCTGGATATCAACAACACAAGAAGAACTGCAAATAGGTTCAAAACCGAAGTAGGTTACGTTTCCATGAAGTAATCCTGTTTACTCCTGGACCACAGACATCGGTGATCATATCGATTAATAAAACTGAAATGCGATTCTATCTGTAATTTACTCTCTTAAATAAACGCAATCGGCAGCTTAGATTCAGCTGTCAGGACACCCTTGCTGAATGGGGGAAGATTTTGGATTTCAAAGAAACACAAACATGGGGCATTAATTAAAATTAAAAAGCATTTTCGAAAAGAAAAAAGCACATAACAACAGAGGTAAAAGGAAGATAGTGATAAGTAAAGTCCAAAGGCAATCCAGCAAGTCAACAGCCGAGTCAACAATGCCCCTTTGGCCTGGTAGATTTTGCAGCAGACAGTATAATTTGATTGACAATGGTTGCCAAAGGTGATAGTGCCACAGTGTTCTGTTCTTGTTTCAACATTCTCTGTTTATCTCTGCTGGCCAATTGCTCCATTACGCTTGGTCAGGGTTCCTTGACTGACCAGCTCCAAAGATAACTTCATTTCATGCTCTTATCATGGGACCCTCTATCAGACGACGGGACTGTTTCCTTAAATGTTAAGCCTTTCAAGACAGATGTACTTATTTAGCTATTCATTTATTTATTTGAAAACTAGGTTTGAAAACTAGGTATTGTCTTTTGACCTGGCTGGTGACGGCTCTGCCTGTTCAAGCGGTGTTTTGACCTGGAATGTTATTAATTCAAGACAGGAATTAACAAAAAAGGGGCTACTGTATTCTTTTCAAGGATATTTTTTGTATTGTAAAAATGTACGTATTTAAACAAAAAATCTGAAAAGTTTATTTGTTTAATTCATAGCCAAAATGCATGAAAGAAAGTAAAGATAAATAAGTAGTCAGGCAAATAAACACAAACCAGAGAGCTGACAGACGATTCTGAGCATGTCTGTGCTATGCAGCTGGCGGCCTAACTTCCTCCAGGTGAGCCGGCTATTTGAGCTGCTTTTTTTAGACCCGTTTCAAGTCCCTTTGTTATGCAAAGAGAAGTGCCCGTCTGATGTCTCTCCATTGTATAATCCAGACGGGTCGTTTAAGGTGCAAAACACATTTACACCATAGTGGGAAACTTCTCAGAGTGGAAGAAAAACCACTCAAGATGTATTTTTACATCAGAGAATTAACATTTCGCATTGCTGTGTATTGCAAAGCATTCGTTGCATTACTAAGTTAGTTTCCCATCCCAAATTTTTAAAAGAGAGGTGGATGTCGGGGGGGCGGGGGGCGTTAGTCGGGTCTCTGTGCTGCAGTCGGGGTTTGTTTGTGTGTTTGCTGACTCTTCCTTCGGTGACCTTTGAACTCTGCTGATGCACAGTGGGGGGGGGGTGAGAGGCTGAGGTCCACCTCCACGCAGACATGAACACCACCATCACCGCCACCCATCCGCTTATAAAAGGTACCCAGCGCTCTGTCCTGCTACACTGACTCTCACAGCTCCAGCAACTACAGGTAAGAGAGAAACTCCAGGGGGAATACAGAAGGGGCTTGTAAGAGGAGCACAGGCAGCAAACATTGGTTTAAGAAGCTTGGAAGAAGGGAACAGAGTGATAGATGTGGGATTGTATAAAGTAAAAAGTAATATCACATGGTTGGGAAAAAGTAGAGAAAGAATTAAGGTGATCATGTTTGTCCTTTTCAAAAAGTTTCTCGTTCTATGCCAGAGTATAATTGTATTTGCCATGACTTGTGCATTTACATAGAGATCATTTTAGGATAAGCATTCCATAATAATATTATGCTATTTGACGGTCAGATATGCATTATAGAAAACGGTGTAATGCACTTTGTTCCAGAGTTTGCTTCTAATGTAGTTTTGTAATGAGATCAATGGATGGGATTTAAAAAACCATAATGTAAGAAAGCCGGGTTTGTGTTTCTGGAGCGTTTTGCTAAGCTATGTCTCTTTGGCGTTAAAAGTTGTTTCTGTTTGTGCTCCTTTGGAAAGAAAGTGTGAGAGGGAATAAACGGTAGAGAGTGAGGACAAGCAGATTTACACAAAATGCTGTCTTGCGAATTGGGTGTCTCCTGGAGAAGCAGGGTCCCAGGTCTTTGACCTCAAATTCGGTTTCATCTGGTGGGAGTTTGCATTTATCTGAGCAGGGATGCTATTAGCCACACAATAACAAGCTGGACTGAGGTCCGAGGTCCATGTGACGCTCTAGCGAATTAAGTAACATGAGGAATGCAGAATAGATAGCAGTAGGGGGGTAATTTTATTATAAGCCCTATAAGTATGTGGTCAGGAGAGCACTGCAGTGAGTGTCTGGACATTGCACACAAGGATTATAGACACTTTTGGTAGTAACTGGTTAAGAAGACAATGGACATTGTTTGTTGTTCCACAGGGCAAATTGTCTTGGTTATAGATGAAAATATACCAACAGGGGAATCACAAATTACATATAAGCACAGTCTTACATTTACTGTTTTTCACTTGGACCTTGTTGACTTGCTTACTGTATCTATCTTTTGCTCTCTTTCAGAGATCCACCATGAAATTTGTGGCTCTCGCACTGGCGGTCCTGCTGGCCGCAGGTTAGTATTGGTATCGGCTATGGCCACATTGCCCCAGAATGTAGGAATAAAACAAAGAAATGCACCATCTATAATGATCAGCATCTACTACGTTATGAATTGTAATAGAGATCCTCTGCTGAACCTGAACAAGAGTTCAACAAACAACAAAATTCATGGGTGTAAATATTCTTCATATATCAGTGCATCTGGAGTAATGCTTCTCTAAAGGCAGAATTAATTACTAGTATGTCTCTAGCACATGGCAACCCAAGACTCTTTATTTTTACACCAGGCACCCATGCACAAGTCCTGCAGGCTGATGCCCCCTCTCAGCTGGACCATGTGAAATCGGTTGTAGACGTGTACCTGAGTCAGGTGAAGGATTCAGTGAGCAAGGCCTTTGATCACCTGGATGACACAGAGTACAAAGAATACAAGTAGGTCAATGTCATCCCATCCTATGATGGTCTTGTCCCCTATAAATGTATAGCTCTGAAACTCTATTCACATATTATCCTGGACATGCCCCTAATGTAACTTAATTATGTTCAGCTCCACCAGATGTCTCACATCTTTCCTTCTCTCTCCACCATCACCCAATAGGCAATACGTGACTGCGGGCCTCGACAAAGTTCAAGACCTAATCATGAAATCCACAGACACCGTGGTCCCCTATGGTCAGCAGGTGGCGGTCATGACCGAAGACATCCGCACAAAGATCATGAGTGATATCGATGGCCTGCGCACGCAGCTGGAGCCCCAACGTGAGGAACTGCACAAGGTCATTCACAAGCATCTAGAGGAATACCGCGAGAAGCTGACTCCCGTCTTGAAGGAGTACACAGAGAAGCATCGTCAGGAAATGGAAGCGTTCCGGGCGAAAATGCAGCCTGTAATAGCGGAGTTGCGTGAGAAGGTCGCGACCAATGTCGAGGAAACCAAGTCCAAGCTGGTGCCTATTGTGGAAGCTGTCCGTACCAAGGTGACCCAGCGCTTGGAAGAGCTCAAGGAAATGGTTGCGCCCATTGCACAGGAATACAGGGAGCACCTGACTAAGACAGTGGCTAGCCTGAAGGACGGCAACCAAGACCTCCAGGACAAGCTAAAGCCCCTGGCTGAAGAGGTGAAGGAAAAGATTTCAGCCATGTGGACCATCGTCAAGGAGCGCATGCAGCCCTAAATGGGCACCCACTCACCTGCCTCACCAGTCACTCTCCTACACTTTAATGGACACACACAAACACATGCATAAGACACGCTTTGCAAGCACCACACCGGAAACACCTTTGTGTCACAATTGTGGCAAATAGAAAAAAAAAGACAATGAGCTGATTAACATAGACACACATTATAAAGCTTGCTCTGTATTGGTGGCAGGTTCTGATCTGACCTGTGGTGTGATTCCTGTGGGATGTGAGGGCAGTGTGTGCCCAGCCACCGTGTTTGACGTCTGTATATCCCAACTGCTGCTTGAACACTACCCTGCCGCATGGGTTCTTCCTCTTCCTTTTAACATTTCAGCTTTGTAATCTTCACCCCTGGCCTCCAACCAATAATGTTTGACCAATAAAATCTATATCATTTAATACCAAGTGTCTTTGCCCTGGGTTATTTATTGGTCTTATCACGATTGCTGGACTTCAGCACTATTCACAGGATTATGAATCATCAAGCAAAGCTGCGGGTTTTAATGCAGTCCCAAAGAAAGAACACACAATGACCTGTTCAGTCAGGGATTCCTTAAGTCTGTGCTACAATCAATTATCGACATGCTGTTAAATGACTAAACTTACAACAATGGATGACGAATACATACCAGCATTAATAACGTTAAATAACAAGCAATGGTAGTCAAATGAGAGCATTCCTTCTTCCCCCTTCATCTTGTGTGGCTCAGCAGGTTGGGATGCTGTGTCTGTGAAGGTTGTTGGGTCAAATCCCTGGGTTGGCTGAGTGGCTTTCACATTGAGCCCTTGAGCAAGGCCCTCAACCTCAAGCCTGCTTTTTTGCAATTATGTCTGCTAAATAAGTGAAATGTCTCGTTGGCTATTTGCTTCTTCTCCCTCCATAGGATCCTGACTTACAACTAAACAACATGATATTTGGAGGACAACATTAATTTGCCAATTCTACTCACAGCCCTGTTGGTACCCAGCAGTAGACATTCCTGTAATGCAAGGGTGGCCAATCTAATCCGCAAAGAGCCAGTGTGCAGGTTTTTCGGATAACCTTTAGGTCTGCTGTTCAAAATCCAGGTGTAAGGACTCTTCAGCCAATCAGTCCTCTAATTAGTAATCTAATTATTGAGTTGCAGTAAAACTCCCCCCCCACACACAGCGGCCCTTTGTGGATAAGATTGGGCACGCCTGTCATAAAGCCATCCTAGAGAGAGGAATGGAATCATCTAACCCATTTGACAGAACTCAGTCCGGTATTTTTTTTTGCTGAGCTCCCGTGGCTCATACATAACACACCAGAAACGGACCCTGGGTTGTGACTGCACCACAGACCTTGTTGTGATGGAGATTAAATCCTCCATTGGCAAATAACACATTTACCAGGCTGCTGATGAACTCCTAGCTGAAATGCATTCAGGAAATCAAAGCAGTCTAAAGTGTGTTTGAACCTTTTCATATGAATATATAAAGTCATACAATGAAGGACTTCAAGGGCCAGCTGGTTTTCCAGAGAACATAATTCATGGTCAGCACCAGCAGATATTCAGCCAATACATCAAGCATATCAACATTATAAACATCAATTAAAAAAATGTCAAGGTAAGCCCAACTCAAGGTTACCACATCGATGGAGTATGGCGGGAGTATGCCCAGAGTATGCCCAGAGTATGATGAAAAATACAGGACGAAACGCTGCACTGTTATTTCAACACATTTCAACTATGTGCCATTAATGCGACAAAATAAAAACAAGCAAACCGTACCAGAAGGGGCAGGGGACTGGCCACTGGGAGACTGGATGCTGTTACATCTGTCACAGCATAATTATAAGTGGGTTGATTAATGAGGGAAAATAATGAATCTGGTCTTCTATTGACAAGCTGAGGCATGACTTTCGGAAGCGTTTTTTAGGGAGGGAGATGGATTAGGTGCTGTAGGCACCCCCAGGTTGTACACATCAGCACCATCCTTTCACGTGCTCTCTTATCCGTGGCAGGGGGCGCAGTGAGCAGCTTTTGCGCTTCAGGCACAGAAAAGGATCAGAAATCATACGCAAACTAGCATTACTATTAAAGTAACGCTACAACAACAAGCCTTTTTTCCAAAGCTGACACAACCAAATCACCTGCTCTCAAGATTCAAATGTAAGCCATTTAAAGTGATGTCAAATGCATTTTATCCTTGTTTCCACAAAATCTGAATTTCAGGCAAAATTAATGTGTTGCTGTTTGTCGTGCATGAGGATCTGAAAGCTGGCACTCGTGCACAGTATTTATTACGGAGCATCTGCAAATGTCGCATATATGGTCAGTATGTCTGGCAGGACAATAAAGATGATCTACGATTAACTCAGAGTGTTCACTTTTTTAAGGATTACATTGGACTTACTGTTGTTCAACATATATGTCCGCTACATGCAAACGCTCGTCATTAGGAAAACTTGAGCCAAAGGAATATCAAACCAGGCATGAGCAACTTTGTAAAATGGTGACAGAAGCCCCCTTTTTTCCTTCACCCTTAACTCCAGGGTATTCTTCATGTCTGATTGTCAGGCCTTATGGGAAAGGATGCTTATTAGTAGAATGTGACTATCCAAGATGGCTAGAGGGCTGACGTGCTGCCTCACCCAGGACACGGGAAGATTAGAGTTCAGACAGACCAATGGAGATCCTGAAGACTGATGGCCAAAGATTTACATCATTATTCTTGATTCCCTTGATTCTTGTTTGGCTTTTATTTGAGGGCCTGGAGGGTGTTTGCACAGTGTGTGTCCCTGTGAAGGCTTTTTTTTTGGAAATACAATTAGTTCAGTGTTGAGTGGTGCCAGACAACTATGCTTCTTCATGATTAATGAACTTGTAGTAAGAATGAATTGATTTTTATTAGGCAACACAAACAATTTTGATGGCTTAATTGGTGGTAGGATCAGGTGGCTTCGTAACCGCCTCTCCTGGCGCTATAAAGAGCAGAGCCATCCGCCATTGCATCGTCGCAAATGGGCCTGCTGTCGGAGGGGACACGTTCAGCCAGAACCGGCTAGTTGTGCTGTCATGAAGGAGATTCTGGGGCCTGTTGAGCCTGACACTGATATTTGCAGTAGCATGAACGCATCCAGAAGCTTGTGCATGTACTAGGATGGCTTTACCTTGTCATTAGCATCACACAAAACATCAGCGCATACCCTGGAGATTCTGTGAGAGCTACTGAGGCTAACAGTTGTGGCACTTTGGCTGTTCTTGCTACTGTTAGCGATGAGTTCATTCTAAACAAGAAAGGAGCTGAAATTAAACGACTTGGGTGTCTCAAAAAGGTAGCTTTTAGAAGCGGCTAACATCAAGAAACAGAGAGTGATTGCATTGACAAAGCTTATTAAAGGGAAGGCTGCAGTCTGATAAAGATGGATACCCAGAAAAAATCTGAGGACATACAGCAACATCTTTTACCTATTTATGGTGGCCGGTCGGTGACACCCAGCTGGACAGCAAACATCATTCGGCAGAGGGACTCAGAGATGGAACCGTGGGAAGAATCATCCTACGGATCTGGACCTGAAGGACAGGCAGGCAGATGGACATTGCCTTTGAGTTCTGCAGCCATGGAGTGTCTACCCACAGCTCATATGGATGGTAGAGAGGCTCCATCTTTGTTAATTATCATTGCCCAGAGGTGGCTAGTCCAGGTCCAGAAAATAAAAATCCAGACCAAGATTTTTTTTCAACCAACCAGTTGAGTACTTTGTGACGTGATGGTGACTCCTTATACTCAGCTGGTTGGTTGAAAGAAAATCTTGGTCTGGAATTTTACTTTCTGGACCTGAACTATCTACCTCTGCCATTGTCTAATTATTCAAGATAGATTCTTGATAATTGTCTTTTAGTTTGCATGTTATCTGTGATTTGCATGTAATCTATCTATCTATCTATCTATCTATCTATCTGCATGTCCTTCTTGTGGTGGGCTCGTATGGGTTTTCTCTCACCCACCCTCCAAAAATGTCCCATTCAGAAGACCCACTGTCTGTAAAGTTGCCGGTAGTTCGTGTTTGTGTGATAGACCATGCCAGATATCAGACATGGGCCTGCTGCCCAAGGTGTCCGTCAACTTCCTGAGATAGGATCCAGGCTCAGTGTATCCCTGCACTGGAGAATGAATTATAGAATATGAGCTATTATTCATTTGCAGAATAGCACAATATATCTGTAGTTTCATTACAGTCATATTCTGTTTCTATTCTTTGGTCTCCTGTGTTGTAAGTTGCTGGACGTTTTAATTTATATCCCCTACTCACTCTCCTCATTTATTTGTTTGTTTCTGCTCTGATGGCACCATCCTCTCAGCTTTCCTTCATCTCTCATCGAATACTTACAGCGTTCTGCCTGTTATCAGTGTTTTTATCTCCTGTAACTATTCTGGCAGAAAATTCGGAAATTATATTGCTTTCTAATGCACAGCAAGTTCTAATGTGTTGTCAAAAAAAGGCTATAAAATCTTCATGCAAACACCAAAACACACTGATAATTCTGTCCAAGTTACTTAATTCCACCTAACATGTAGTACATCTACTAACAGTAAATGCTGACAGTAAAGATACAAAGAGTATCATTTTCACAGCTTTAACAAACAGAAATACAAAATTACTAACATCTCATTCTTTCCTCTCTTCCCCTCTCTCTTGCTGAATTCAATTCCCTCCCTGGGGGTGGTTTCCATCCTCTGTGGTGTTACAGAGGCTGGTAATAAGTGTGCCAAAGCCCCCCAGGTTGCTGGGGTCAAAGTTCAACTGGAGATGAGTATACTGTGGAGGCAGTTTGACCAGCTGGGCATGGAAATGATCATCACTAAGGCAGGAAGGTCAGCATGTCGGCTCCTGGTACCACAGAAGGACATAAGAAGCTTGTCTGTAAAGTAGTTCATTTATTATTATTGCAATTTGGTTGTCAGGCGGATGTTTCCCACATTTCAAGTCCAGATTTCTGGAATGGACCCAGCAGCAGAGTATGTTCTTCTAATGGACTTCATCCCTGTGGATAACAAGAGATACAGGTGGGAATACTCATTCCCATAGAGCAGTGTTTCCCAACCCGATTATCGGGTTCATGTTTTGACTGCCTCCCAGCTCCCTGCTCCCCAGTAGGGAGCTGAGAGGGAGCAAAAACGTGGACTCGCTGCCAAGGAGCTGAGAGGGAGCAAAAACGTGGACTGTCTGTGGGTCACTAAGGACTGGATTGGAAAACACTGCTACTGCGACACATAAATGTTCAGCTTGAACTGAGTTGGCCGTTGACTCCATGCGGCCGCCTCTCTGATCAGTCCCTCTCGCTCTCCATCTCATTCCCCCAGGTATGCATTTCACAGTTCGTCCTGGCTGGTAGCAGGCCAGGCGGACCCCGTAATGCCGGGCAGAGTGCACTTTCACCCTGATTCCCCTGCCAAGGGAGCCCAGTGGATGAAGCAAACCGTGTCCTTCGACCAGCTGAAGCTCACCAACAACCTGCTCGATGATAACGGACACGTGAGTGTCTCCCGGGCTAATGCGCTGCTCCTTAATTTCCATGGAAACCAAACTAATATTGTACATTTTGCATATATGTGTACAGATAATGTTAAACTCCATGCACCGGTACCAGCCCCGGTTCCACGTGGTGTTTGTGGACCCACATCACAACTACCAGCAAAATCCCCACCGGAACTTCATGACCTTCTCCTTCAGTGAGACTCGCTTTACTGCTGTCACCGCCTACCAGAATCACAGGGTACTGTTCCAGCGTCCAATCACAGTGATTCTTTGAGTGTGACTTTCTAACAGTACCAACGGATAGTGCTGCAGCTCTAATGACCAAGACTCCTCATAAGGGTCTGCTGAATTATTCCAGAAATTTCTGCAGCTGATCATACTTGTTGAAGGGTTCAGGTCTAAAAATCAGACAGTTACAGAACATGGGTGGATGGAATAAGGCACACTCTAAAATTGTCCATTTGGAAGACTCTTGTAATTATATTTTCTATTATCTTTTGTTCTTTTCATTATCTCTCCCCTTTGTTCTTTTTCACCCACTCAGATCACCCAGTTAAAGATAGCCAGCAATCCATTCGCCAAAGGATTTCGGTCCAATGACACGGCTGAATGGTAAGATACAGACAGGCTGCATGATAATTTTAAATCTTTTTTCCATTACTTGAGATACCTCATTTGTGAAATTCCTGCGATTTGTGAAGGTTGCGTGACTTGAGGATTCATTAATAGCAAAAATTATATTGTGTAACTTAATTCAATGTCAAAAGAATCAGCAACACTTTATGTAGTAGTACACTCTTACTTAATGCATTAATTACCCAGAAACTAAGTGTTAGTTACATACTGATCCCATGTTTGTTCATCATTTATCAATCATAACGGTTCATGTGTTTTGTGCAGTTACATATTTGTTCATGATTTGTACTTGAGTAGTGACTGAGCAACTAAGATACTTGTGCCCCCTTAAGTAAAGTGTTACCAAAATATCCCTTGTTTTTAACCAATATATGTGACTACATATATAAAGACTATAGCAGGGCAGGCCAATCTTAGCCTGAAGGGGGCAGTGTGTATCCAGGTTTTTGGGATGACCTTTAGGTCAGCTGTTCAAACTCAGGTGTGAGGACTCTTGCATTCCATTTACCACAGAGGTCAGAACTTGGACCTGGGAATGATGTCACACCCAAGTTACTGCATTCCAGTTAACCAAGGAAAAGTCATTATGCAATACAAGGGACCTGTTTCAAAAAGCAAGATTTCTTTCGTAGCCGGATAACTTGTCAGATTTAAGGTACTCAAGTTTAAATGGCCTTAATCCTCATTCACTTACATTTAGCCCAGACCACGTTAAATCTGAGTTATCCGGCTAACCAAGAAATCCTGCTTTCATAAATGGGCACCAGTTCTAGCCTGGTTAATTGTTAGCCTTTGTTACCAATATCAGTGGATAGCAAAACATTACGTGGTATTTTGCGCATAAAAACAGTAGTGACACGTCCACAGATAGCGGTTGGACAATACTGTGTGTGCCACAAATAAGACTTAAGTGCTAATAAACAGTATAAAACTACAGCTTTAACTTCTGTTGATAAAGCGAGCAGCCATCCTGAATTCCGAGGTCAGGGTTGTGTCAATTCCTCTGAGTTCACAAGTCAGAATTTCGACTTTAGGAAACATCCCATTTGAAATTTCTGACTAGGAACTCGGAATTTCTGAGTTACAGGTTCAAATGGAACGCAGCATTAGTAATCTAATTAGGTAGTTGCAGTGGAAACCCGCATACCCACTGGCCCTTTCTGGATTAGATTGTCCCCTGGATTACACTGAATATAAATTTAAAAATCTCAGCATTTAATGATGGCTGTTTTCTTAAAACCAGATAGGAAAACTGGTTATGACACTAAACCAACAAACTTATGACCTTTTTATTTCCTGAAATCCAGGTGCTCATGTCAGGTGATAATGAAGCAAATACCCTTTTAGTTCATGAAAGTTCACTAATCAACAAATAGTTTTCACGCCAAAGATGATTTGAACCATACAGTATATGCAGCACTGCGGTGTCACTCTAAAGCATTCTGTGGGGGGGAATTTGTGTCTCATCATTGCTCATAGTGTGTGTATGTGTATGTGTGTGCGCGCGTGTGTGTGTATGCGTGTGTGGGTGTGCGCGTGCCCTGTTGGGACAGGCTCCTGACTCACCACAACTCCGTTATGGGATAGATGGGATTTCACTGGAAGAACAATGTTAAGCACTTCCCTCAAAAAATACAATAGCACGTCCACTCTTTGGGTCACAAGTGCATTTCCCGACATCTGGTACATCCTTCTGCTTTGTGCTTATTCTGGGTCTGCCAGATACCAATGATTACTGTAGACTTGGCAGTGATGCCAAATATCATTAGCATGGCTTATGAGCCGTCTTATCTCGTGATGTTGAGCTGTGTGTGTAACTTGTATTGGGTTACAAGGACATTTGTGGGGAGTGGGAATATTCGCGTGCTCCTCCAACAGGTGCCTCCTCCCTTTCTCATTTCCCAGCTCTCAGGTACGAGGAAGTAAGCAAGAGCATAACAGAGTAAAGCAACGGCACCAGAAGAAGCAGAACCAATGTTCAGGTTTGTAACTTAGCGGTGTGGAGGTCAGCTGAGGGTACATCTCACAGTGGGGACCTGGGCGTTACCTTGGTCTGTCACATTAGTTCATTGCCTGGGTTGGACAGCTGGGTGCCTCACCTTCTCATAACTTTACAGTGCTGCATTCTGTGAGTTGGCCACCTACAGGAGTGTGGGTGAAATCAGGCAAATACCTCCCTCTCTCTTCCAACTGTGTTATGATGCATGTAGAAGACTGCAGCCTCTGGAGTGAAAGGAAGCAGGTGGCTGACAGGATGCACATATAAAGGGTTATGCGATGGTCTTCATTTCTTTCGATTTGGAATGGGCGTTAAGCAATAGGAGAAGATCTATGAGAAACTGAATAAGGGACTGTTCCAATCTGAGACAAAATGGGTGTGGACCATTGTGACACATATATGATGCGCTGACTTTCTCTCTTTTAACTGGTAACAATCCCCTTCAATGCAATATCTGTTAAAATACATTCTTATTAACAAAGTGCGTACACAAGAAAACAACAAAAAGGTAAATGATGATGTAAACTCTCGCTCTCTGTCTCCTCTCTCCACAGATGTGCCCGTCAAGTCAAACGAAATCTCCTCCACCTATGTTTCAGGTCATTCTACCCCCGGTATACAGTCGTAGTGGTCCCACCTGCATGATCTACGTGCCCGGGAGGTGCAGACATAAAGTTGGTGCTGCCATCCAGACTTTTATCTCGGAGAGCCCTATCACTTGTATTTTAAGTCTGCTTTGCTCTTGTTTTCCTACTGAGGCAGAGTATAAAAAAGTGATGCAACCATTCGCTTCACAGCGCCTCCTTCATGTCAGCCCATCAGCTACCTGCTTCTCTTTTACTTTGCCTCTAAAGTCTGATACCTCTGTGCTCCAAAGAGAAAAATCAGCCCAGACACCTTGGCACATCTGTGTGGTTTTACATCCAAAACTTCCCTTCTTTCCTCCCTTCCTTCCTACCTTCCGCCCTTCCTTCCATCCTTCCTTCCTGTCTTCTGTCCTTCCTTACCTTCACCCTCCCTACCATTCATCGTTCCTTTCTTCCTTCGATCTTTCCTTTTTCCTTCCTGCCTTCCATCCTTCCTTCCTGCTTTCTGTCCTCCCTTACCTTCACCCTTCCTTTCATTCATCCTTCCTTTCTGCCTTCTGTCCTTCCTTTCTGCCTTCACCCTTCCTTCCATTCATCCTTCC
The DNA here is from genome assembly GCA_026777985.1 of Mormyrops attenuatus. NCBI lineage: Eukaryota > Metazoa > Chordata > Actinopteri > Osteoglossiformes > Mormyridae > Mormyrops > Mormyrops attenuatus. The sequence goes on from JAODKC010000039.1 coordinate 8,323,517, forward strand.
TTTCTGCCTTTCCTTTTTTCCTTCCTGCCTTCCATCCTTCCACTATTCAATGCAATACTGGGTAATAATATACCCTAACCCTAAATGTATGTGAAATGTAGGTCATGAATTATTTAATAAATTGCGTGAGGGAATAAAATCCTGCTGACTTTCGGTACCTCGGCAGTTGAACCTGGGATTGCTGCTGTTCATTAAAAACTTACATGTTCAATTGCAATATTTTGCTAACCTTTTGGAATTATTTTAATTTCAGCATAAACACCACCTAAAATGTGACTCTTTAACAAACAACAAGCAAAACATTTTACATTTCCATACCTTTATGAAAATGGTTTTATCATGCTTGGTCATTAATGATAAAACTATGCAAACCTTTATGACAATGGACTTTTGATACAGGGTAATTGGATACCAGTGAATTCAGCTATGGGTGTGACATGCCCTGCCTTGACACAGTATTGGTTACCGACTCTTCACAGCAGATATCTATTCAAGTGCAACATGGGCAGATCATAGCTGATTTCAGACGACCTCAGAAGAAGAGCTGGTGAAGCTTATACGACTGGATAGGGACATTGCTCTTCACCCTTAAAGTGGGCATCTGGCAAAGATCATGGTAAGAGTGCAGTGTGCACCCTTTGGAGGTTATAAAGAACCGCAGGGAAACAGCATTGGGCATAGCAGAGATCTCTTTTCCCAAAATCTCATTTCATGTGGCTGCAGTAAGAAAATCCTGAACAGGAATGCTGCTCATGGAAGGACACTACAGAGGAAACTGCTACTGTCCAAACACACATATACACATACACACAGGTTTGTAATGATATATTTGTGGAGAACACTCTAATCCCAACATGACGACCTTAACCCCTACCAAGCCCAAACCTAACCCCTAAGTAACCAAACAAAATATGACACTTTTGGTCACAGATCTAAGTGGGGACCTGAAAAATGGTCACCACAATGTCAAAATAGCATACTTTTATCACATTATGGGGGCAATTTGGTCCCCACAATGTAATATAAACATAATTCCCCCCCACACACACACACAAACACCGTTGCATCTATACTGCTTGTTCCACAGATTTTCTGGGACAATGTTCTGTGGATTGATGAGAGAAAAGTTGAACTCTTTGGAAATGAACAAACCAAGCAGTGCACTCCAACACCAAGGCCCCATCCCAACTACGAAGTATGGGGGAAGAAGCATCACTCTTTTGGGCTGCTTCAGAACCTGGACAGTTTGCTATCATTGAGGAAACAGTCAAGTGAAAATTACATTCGAAAAGTCGAAATGACATTGTCAGGGTGGAGGCCCGTCACCTGGATCTGAACATAAGGTGAGTATTTCAAAAAGACAATGACCTATGGAAAACAAAATGACTTATATAATGTGTGTTCTGTGTAATGACCAAGACCTTGACTCCCTACCTCCACCTAACTGAGATGCTGTGCCATGACTTGAAGAGAGCTGCTCACAAAGGAAATCCCAGAAATACTAAAGAACCGGAACAGCTTTGCATTAAAATTCCTCCTACCTGTTGCGCAAGTCTAATGAACACCTACCTTTAATAGAGGTTATTGCTACTGAAGGATGAATATTTGAGGGTTCTCACTAATTTCCTAGCCTGGAAACACCAAAACACAGTGTCGATTAAAGATATCAAGAAGTACAATTGTTTGCGTGTTATTAGCATAAGCAGATCGTGCAACGCGCGTATTTGCATAAAGCGAATACAATCGCATCGAGCGTATACACGGAAAACAACAAATCCCAGAATGCTTTGGGCACCAAGACGTACCGATTACCCTGGTTCGGCTTGGATGCTGACAGCGCCGAGAGGGAGGCGGAGAAGAGGGAAGAAGCACTAGATTGTATTCGGGGAGGAGATGCGGATTATGGTGGACAGTAGGGCGGCAGGTTGTCCGTGTGACTGAACGATGTCAGGACAGGCAACAGCACCGAGAGTTGCCGGGTGTCCAGCCTCCGCTTTCTGACACCCGGAGACATTTAAAGAGAAGTATTTTATTTTGCTCAGTTTTTAAATATTTTACTAATTTATATTTTCATCGTCGTTGATCTGCTATTGAGAATTTCCCTAAATTTTATATGTAATATGAGATTCGCAAATACAGAACTATATCACGCAAAATATGTTTTTGTTATATGTGTCATTTTTCCCTGTTATTAATATTGATCAGGGAGCGGGAGGTTATGCATGAAAACGGCAGTGGGGCGTAAAAGGTGGCAGCACGTTTCTAAATTTAAACTTAAGGACCACAGGAGGAAAACAGCAACATCGGAAAAAAATAATAGATGACTTTTTTTTTGCTATGTGTTGTGCAAAATAACGCATAATAATAACGGTGTCGGCATTTGGATAACAGCATCTAAAATTTACGCCGGACCTATAAACAGCAATGCTGCAATAATTATTACAGGCACCAAAAAGCACGGAGAAGGAAGAATAAGTTCGGGTTAGAAAATAAGGAAAATAAAATAAGAGTAAGACTTTGCATTGGAAACGTCTTAAGATGGAGGCACCCTGGCTTCTCTGGATGATGCTTTGGACACTGTTCGGTAATGCGAGCCCCGACGCCGGGCGCGACGTGCCGGAGCCGCTGGCCATCCGCGTCCCTCTGCGACAGGGCCTCCCGTCTGAAGCGCAGTCCGCGGCCAAGCAGCGGGCCCCGGGGGCGAGCAGGCGGCGCAGGGGCGCCGAGAGCATCAGCTTCGTGGACATGATCGACAACCTCCGGGGCAAATCTGGACAAGGTTACTACGTGGAGATGGCAGTGGGGACTCCGCCGCAAAAGGTAAGGTCATCCCCAAGCACCCTCTGCGGCGGTGTCCCGGCTGATGCTCGAGCACCTGCACCCAAAACCCTATCCTGAACCAGTCAGGATGCCCTTTCCGTCGTACTGGGCCATTTCAGGAATTGCATAAAGTATTAACTTTCATCTGTACTATGAGCCTTAACGTAGTATGTGTATATATTAACTTTATGCAGCTAGCTTACTTAAGTTTAGACTTCTTTTTTTTTATAACATCTGGTCATCGTTGTGAAATCCTCTTTCAGATCACATGACTGGTGCTCTTTGATTATGAATACCAAGTTGTTTTTTTGGAAATCAGGGAAACATCTGGATTGTTAAGTTTGGATGAGAGGTTCTTATATACTGAATGCATTTCATGGGTTTCCAAGAGTGTGTGTGTGTAAGTGTGTTTGGGAGAGTGTGTGTGTGTGTCTGTGTGTTTGTTGGGTGAGGGAAAGAAACGGAACAATTGTATGCGTCCTTTTCCCCAGCTGCGGTGCAGGGAACGGGGTGGCACGGGTGTCACTAAGGACGGGGAAAGAGGCATTATCCCAAGGACCCCCCCAGAAAGCACTTCAGCTAAAGTTGACCTCCTCTGCCCCTCCCTTTTTCTTACAACCAAAATGCTTACAGCATGTTTTGGGAAATATAACTCTTAAGAAATGAGAAGAAAAAATTGCTGCACAAACTGAGCACATAATCAAACAACACAAAGCTTTGCTTATATGAATCTCTTTCCTTTGCAGCATGGGATATTTGTCCATCCAAAAAAATAATAATTTTTATCATATATATTTGTGACCTTGACTACAGAGCAAGATATAAATGACATGGAAAAGGGCGGCTGCTGGTTACTTGAAATCCTGTGATAAAATGTTGGCTAGGTTGTTATTTGATGTTTGCAGATATAAGTAATGGATTTTTGTGGATGAACAAGACTGTGTTACTGTAAGTACCGTTAAGTTTGCTGGGAGAATGTCAGCGATAAGGTGCGCAGGAATCGGGGGGCAGGTGGGACTTGTACCCCGTAATATTTAATTTGGCTTCATTCATCCAAAAAAATGTAACTTTGACTTTATTAGGTTCTGTCCCTCCCCAGTATCAAACTTTCTCCTGTGCCATTGTCAGCTATTTCCCTCCAAATGCCATCGGTCGTGAGAGAGGTGAGGAGTTATCGGTCTTTTCCGGGAACGGAGACAGAAATGGGCTTGCAGAGGAGACCTTCATGCATTCCTGCGGGGGTCTCTGGTGTGGCAGGATGCAGCTGCCTACTCTGAACTCTGGTGGAGGGAAGCGAGGGAATAGAGAAGTATCGTGAGTCTGCTTACCCATCAGAAATATATAGAGAGGATAGGGTGTGGGGGGGGGGTGTATAAGGTAGCAGACACCAGAATTTACTGCAAGGTGACTACTGGGATTTTTCCTGTGAATTCCTGTGCATTGATTGGCTGCAGCTCTGCGGAAGAAATGTATTAATGTGTGACTTCGGTTTAAGTCGCTTGTATGGAAACTGATAGCAACATTTTGCACATCAGTCATAATAAACAGAGAACGAGGAGCGAGAGCCGCCCCCGGCTTCCCAAAAAGTCTGAATGTAGAGGCAGGATTTCTGTTCCTATTATCATTAATTTAGGAAGCACTTTTGTCTGAAGCTATTTGCCAAATGTCTCTGTCGGTCATGAATTTTGCAGTACCTCTAACCCTGGGGATTACGTGAAACCTCATGTGATGGTAATTTTTTTGGGACTGAAATCTTATGAACTGGGATTAAACTGGATATTTAACGTGGATCATTAAATGAGTGATGCCTTATACTGACACTGTTGAAGACTCTCTGTTTGCCGAACCCACAGTCCTGTATCTGTGTTCTTCGTAATCAGCTGCTCTTTACATTGTCTCTCGTCCCTGCTCTCCTCCCCTGCTGATTTCTGATCTCAGGTTGCCCTTTCTCTCTCTCTCTCTCTCCCTCTCTGTCTTTCACTCTCTCTCTCTCTCTCTCGGTCTTCATATCGGATTGTGCCCAGTCAGTTGAGTCAGTCGGTCAGACAGCTAGTCTCTGGTGTCCAGTAGGATGCGAATCAATAATTCATTTGCCCTTTAGATACTTTGATGAGCTTCCTGGCACTTCAGTGACCGTGGCTGGAAATTTAGTAATTCATATTTTTCGGCTTTCATGTCCATGTGGAGAATCGTATCGTCGTCCAGCCACCTGGCTGGTCCCTGGAACACGTTTGCTTCATATTGCCACAGACTGCTGGTATACCTTCCTGATTGTTTGTTCAGAGCTGTAGGAATCGCTGTTCACAATCACTGTTCGTTCAGACCAGCCATTTCCACTGCTGAGCCTTGATAATTAGTGGCCCACAATGTACTTGTTCCAAGGAATAAATATTTCAGTTTATAACAGGGGCGCGGAACCTGATCCATGGAGCGCCGGTGCAGGTTTTCGTAATGGTCTCTCAAATAGCCGATAACAGCGGGTCCCAAGGATTTGGTGTTGAGAACCACTGCTTTATTATTGCCTGATTGAGAGGTCATCCCAAAAACCTGCATCAGGTTCCTCAACCCTGGTTTATAATATTGCCTGCCTAATGGTTTTAAATGGCCACGAGTTGTTTAGCGTAACAGATGATTGCAGTGCGCAGGCAGTTTCTCCTTTTGCAGTGTAGTGGTGGCCCCTCTATAAAAAGCTATAAATAGTAGCTCACGATACACTTATATTACAGCTGAGTGTTGAATGGAAGTTTTAATTTGTAAATCTAACCTCACTGTGTCTTAATACTAATTTTCAGTGTGTACAATCACTCTCGGTGTTACGGTAATAGTCTGTCATCGTCTCTCACCAGAAAGTATTGAATTACAATCTGCGTCATATTACAATTGCCAGGAAACTCTGAAGATTCTGATTTGCATACATGTTTATCCCATTAACTGTGTCAGCCATTAATTGGTTCAGGTTCAAACACTCAGCTTCGAAAGTCACAATATTAATTTCACAGTATGTATACACGGATGACATAAATGTAGCCAATTTAAAGGTCTGCTGCTTCAGCTTCCTTCAGATAGGTAGTGATGGGCTCAGTTTACTGGGCTAATAAGCCAACAATGAACACAAGGGCGCCAAGTCAGCGGTCAGACGGCAGAATGAGGTCTGGTGTCCATGCATCCATAACTGCTTACGCTGTTCAGGGTTATGTCTGGCCTGAGGCCCCTCAGGAAGCTCACAGCATGAGGCAGGGGGACTCCCAGGAGGGGGTGTCTGCCCATTGCAAGACGTCACATGCATGATATCGGACGATGGGAGGGAATCCAGAGAACATGGGCAGGGCGTGCAAACTCCACACAGACACGGCAGTGGTGGGGATGAATGACAAAATGCTCGCCACACTACTCACGTCACTGCCCTCCGCCAATGAAGGAAAATACAGATTCAACCATCAAGACAATATAGTAACATTTTACTTGAGGGGGCACAAGTAAATCAGTAACTCTCAAGTACAAATCATTTACTATCATTACTACTACTACAAATTATGAGCAAATATACAGTAGCAACTGCATGTGATAGATGAACAGTCATGATTCATTAATAATGAATGAACATGGGATCAGTACAGAACTAACACTTAGTCTATGGTTAATTAATACATTAAGTAAGAGTGTACTACCACATTATTTGTGTCCCCTGAAGTTGTGTTACTGAAATAAAATTGAAAATGAAAACAATTCAACATTCACTTCTTGATAATAACAAAGACTGAGACTAAAATGATTCTATGAATTGTAATATTGTATAAATTGTATATTATTTTTTTATTCCTACTTAGGTTTTTAAATTATTTTATAAACTGTTTTTGTCAACACAGGGTTTGGCTTAGATTCCTAAGGTAGCGTATGCTCACTGGTTATAAACGTGAACAATTACTATCCAACACATTCTTTAAAATTTGTTGTGTGTATGTGTCCCACAGCTGAACATCCTAGTGGACACAGGCAGCAGTAATTTTGCTGTTGGAGCAGCAGCTCATCCTTTCCTCCGCAGATACTACCACCGCTCTCTGTGAGTACACTGCACATACTACCAACACATTCTGTTAGTACACTGCACGTACTACCACCACATTATGCTAGTACACGGCACGTATTACCAACGGTCTCTGTGAGTACACTGCACATACTACCAACACATTCTGTTAGTACACTGCACGTACTGCCACCACATTCTGCTAGTACACTGCACATATTACCACCGCTCTCTGTGAGTACGTACTACCACCACATTGTTAGTACACTGCACGTATTACCAGCACTCTCTGTGAGTACACTGCAGATACTACCACTGCTTTCTGTGAGTACACTGCAGATACCACCATCAACCTCTTTGAGTACACTGCAGATACCACCACCACTTGTTGTGAGTACATTTCAGATACCACCATCACTCTCCGTGAGTACACTGCAGATACCACCACCACTCATTGTGAGTACACTGCTCATTAGTTCACAACACTGACATTGAGTCTGTACTCTTCAGCATGGTCACAATCTTAGGTTTTCTAGTGGCTTGCTCTTCTTCACAATCCTCCTATTATTATATTATTATTTGAATTATTTGCTTAATTGGTATTATTATTCATGGCTAAAGACTTGAATAAGAGAAGATTTATATTGGAGATATTTAGACCTACTATGTGAGGTTTAGCTGGGACTCAAATCAACAACCTTCTGGTGCAAAAGGCCTTAGTGTGTTTGTGTTCTGCTTTTCAGATCAAGTTCGTATAGGGACCTTGGCCACAGTGTGTATGTGCCGTACACGCAGGGTCGCTGGGAAGGGGAGCTGGGCACTGACGTGGTGTCTGTGCCCCACGGCCCCAACGTTTCCCTGCGGGCTAACATCGCTGCTATTACACAGTCCGACCACTTCTTCATCAACGGCTCCAACTGGGAGGGCATCCTTGGGCTGGCCTATGCTGAGATTGCTCGAGTGAGTGAGGGGCGGCTTTAGATCAGATCTCGAAAGGGTGTACGGGCAGGATGGAGCACTCTCTCATGCGAACATTGCACTCAAGGGTAGATGTGTAGTGGAAGTAGATGAAGGATAAAAGATATAGGCCTTCCATCAAAATGGGGAAGCGAGTATGGATGAGGATATTGGAATATGAATCCCCGCTCGCTCAGAGAGGGGTGGAAGTGGACAGGTGTGTGAGATGCATGCAGGAAAGGCACAACAGGATGTCATTATTTCTGTTTCATACCCAAGGCCTGAGACATGTCTGCCTTAATTACAGTACCTGTGTGACTCCTCTCCTCATCTTGACCTTGACCACCTCCAGACTAGACGAGAAAGATTCTATGACCAACACAGACAGACACTTGCACGACTGCCGACTGAAAGGTCACTGAAGACCAGATGAACCATATTTTCTCCGCAACCTAAACCCTGTCTTCTTTCTGCCCTCCGCCTGAAGCCCGACGAGACGCTGGAGCCCTTCTTCGACTCGCTGGTGCGGCAGACCACAGTTCCAAACCTCTTCTCCCTCCAGCTGTGTGGCACCGGGTACAGCCAGAATTACAGCCTGGACAGTGCTACTGTGGGGGGCAGCATGGTGAGGCCACAAAAAGGATGGGGTTAGCACTGTTACCAAACATCTCTGACCACATTTAGAATCTCTGCCATGGCTCCATGTGTGTGAACTGCTTGTTCTCTGCATGTTCTCCCCATGTCGTAGTGGGCTTTCCTCCGGGTACTCCAGATTCTCCACACAATCCAAAAAACATACTGAGGTTAATTGGAATCCCCAAAATTGTGCACGTGTGAGTGAATGGTGTGTGAGTGTGCCCTGCGATGGGTTGGTGTCCCATCCTGGGTTATTCTCCACCTTGTGCCCATCACTTCCGGGATAGGTGTGTGTGCGAGCGGGTATACCTTACTTTATGGGGACACAATGTCCCCACAACGTGATGAATACCCGTTTTTAAGGGAACACTCAATTTATAAAAATCTATGATTGCAATGGAAAAAAATAAAAATGCAAAAACTCTTGTATTTTGCTTGATTACGTATGGTTATGGTCAGGGCTGGGTAGTGGTTAAGGTTGTCATACTTTACCATTTTTTTCCATAGAAATGAATGAGCGGTCCCCATAAAGATATGTTTACCCGACGTGTGTGTCTGTGTGTGTGTATTTTTAAAAAAAATATATATAGAAATGTGTGCTATATGAAGTTTTCCTCTGCTGTCCTCAGATCATTGGGGGGGTAGACCCCTCCCTGTACGTGGGTGATCTATGGTACACGCCGATACGCCGTGAGTGGTATTATGAGGTCATCATTGTGCGCATCGAGGTGAATGGGCAGGATCTCAACATGGACTGCAAGGAGGTGAGAGCCTGGATGGAAAATGCTGGTTGGTGTTATGGGTGTTCGCCTGCTGCTTGGCATGTGAGTGAGTGAAGTGCATGTATTTGTACGCTGTGCAGTTCATGTGAAAGTGCCACTTTCTTCTTAGATCCAGGTCAGGTTTAACTTGCCTGCATCTGCATGGATTCTTCTTAAACCACTGCTTAAACAGACAGAGAACCACAACAAAGATACAGTAAAAACATTAGTAAAAAGTTTTTAAAATAATGCAGTTGATATCAGGGTTGGGGCCATTCCGGAATGCATTAATCAACTCCAGTCCAAATCAGGAAATTGAACTGGAACTGGGATTGAAAAAAGACAATAGGGAACAGAACTGGAATTGAATTTGAATTTCAGGGAGATTTAAATTCCAGCTCTAGTTCATTTCCTGATTTAGATTGGAACCGATGAATGCTTTCTGGAATGCCCCCAACTCTGATTGCTATAGTGAGCACAACTTTAATCTGCTAACAGATTGATTAGAGATGTAACCTAGGATTACCATTATAAAGAGTGACAGCTACTCTCAGTTCCTGGTTAAATCTATGAAAGCAATAGCATAGGACCCTGAGGACTAACATGGAAGGATTTATGTTTACTGTTAAATTAGTCTTTTATTCCATTTGAATACTGGGTAATGTTTTAACCGAACGGCACCCATTCATTCTTTATATTCACATCTTACTTGTCATTCTTCAGGATATTTACAGACCCAGCACTGTATAGCGGTTGAATCCACTGATGGTACTGAGATATCTTGGCTCAAAGGTTACTGAACCGTTTTCAAAATTTAACCAAACCCACCATTGTCTGTTCGCTATTCCTGAGGATGTGGATGTCTTGTAGAAAAATTAATCCAAAATGGGTCAGTTTTGAGATATTCCTGTCTTTTGTTTGGTTGGACACACACACACACACACACACACACACACACACACACACATACACATACCCAGAAAGGACATTCTAACCACTGGGAAACATGAAAATTTTTTATGTGAATTCAAAGGAGGTTAGCTTATTTAAAAATAGACATTGCATGGAATGACCCATTAACAAAATTTAGGCCGTATAGAGATCTGGGTTTGGCAGTGAAGGCTCTCCGAGAGATTAGGTCTAAAAACCATTTGTACTTCAGTACAATCAGTAATCAGTAACTGATTATGTCTGATATTCACCAAGTATATAACTGCGTTCTGTGGCCTTTGGTGGCCTTTGTCTGTACTCATAGACAGAGTGTGCTGGGGACTGATTCTTCCAGTCATTCATGGCGGGAGAGATGAATGCTCGTCGAGTCTTTTTGTAAAAAGGTGCTCAGGCTTCCCCTTGTTTACATCTCCCCACCCTCCCTCCCTGGCGCAGTACAACTATGACAAGAGCATCGTGGACAGCGGCACCACCAACCTCCGCCTCCCCCGCAAGGTTTTCCAGGCTGCCGTCAAGGCCATTGAGGCTGCCTCCTCGGTGAGCTCACCCCTCCCTGATCCCGGCTCCCCTGGCACTGTCCCTGAACGGGGGGAGGTCCTGGCCCTGTCAAAGCAATGTACACCAGCCTCTCCATTGATTTCATTGCATCAGCTTCCTGTTTGTAACCTCGTGTAATAGGATAGATGTAACGTCATGTCTCACGTGTCTTCCTTCAAGAATTTACTACTGATAAAAATGGAAACTTAAGTCATGTTTTTTACAGTATGTAATTATATATATGCGTGTGTGTGTGTGTGTGTGTATATATATATATGTAGAGAGAGAGAGAAAGGGAGAGGGATGTAACAATACCATTGTTTTCATACTGAGTATGAGTACTCATACTTGCTTTCTGGTACTCACTGATACCAATTAGGACTGGACGATGTCTAAAATAATAATATGCAATGTTTTAATTATCGGGATAACCAATACTGAAATCATCCCACCACACACACACACACACACGCACACACACACACAAACACGCATGTGGCACTAAGCAAGGCACGTAATTTTATTAGGTGAAAAAAAATGCGAAAGCATGAATAAACAATATATGGAAAATTAATCTTGCCGATTGGGGTGGGGGGGGCGGCGCTGATTCTCGTCCTTTAGTCTCTGGGAAACAGTACCTCAAATAATATTATGCTCTCTGTTTACCTCCATTTTGACATTATGCTGGGAGAGCTTCTGTTATTCTCACTGCAAGAGGGTTACAGTGTGACATTTTCTCTCTCCATGCCAGTGTTTGCTGCATGGTGGGTTGTTGCGGAATGCTGCTGGTGGCGATTTTATCATACTCTTCTTTATGTTTAATTTTTACATGTTTAATGAGATTTTGTCCCATTATTTTGCACTGTAATGATATCGCTGATACGTCATTGTCATGGTATTGGTTGTAGGTATCGGTGTTACATTGTTACAAGGACGAGTACATAAGGACGGTATCGGATCCAGTATCCGTAGTAGTACTGGTATCGGTGCATCCCTAATATATAAAGGCAAATGAAGGTTGTTGAATATACTTAACATATTCACCAGTTTCAGTGATTCTGCTGTAGCTCATCATCACTTTCATTACTGTATGTCCTCCCTTCATCCCTACCCCTTGCCCCCCACCCCGCACTCGGCAGACCGAGCAGTTCCCATCAGGCTTCTGGCTGGGAGAACAGCTGGTGTGCTGGCAGACGGGCACCACTCCTTGGCACATCTTCCCGGTCATCTCCCTCTACCTGATGAGCGAGAACCGCAACCAGTCCTTCCGCATCTCCATCCTGCCCCAGGTACGGCTGGGAGGCGAGTGAGGCGGCCCCGAAACCCAGGGGCATCCTGTGAAAAGGCCCGTGATAGCGGCCGGGGGGGGGGGCATCGCCAAAGGACGGCAGCGACTTTGTGTACTATTGTGGCCATTTGTCTGTCGTTCCACGAGTCATGGCCTACGTGCCTCTGTTGATGCCTGGGCCTGGCTTGCTTTGTAACTATCCACCGCTGAATATTACTTATTACTAAGAATATTATTAATACTTGCTGTTGCTTTTCTGCACTGGGTTTTGGTCATACCAAAATGTTTACTCTTATTTGTTTTTTGCAACAAAAAAAATATATTGCAAATGCTGTATTTTTGTAAGTTATAAAACAACAATGCACAGCAGTTTAATATTGCTTTTGCATTTTGATGCAAACATTGATGCAATAATTTTTACACAAATAACATTAGTTTCTAATGTGAGAGCTGCAGACTTTTAGACAGTGTCATATGCTTAAATGCTGTGTAAATTGACTGGTGAATGAATGGCCAGAGTTTTCGAGCGTCTGCAGTCCTCCATGCTTCTCAACGGGGGCCCATCTCTCGGTAGCAATACCTCCGGCCCGTCGAGGACGTGGCGTCGGCACAGGAAGATTGTTACAAGTTTGCCGTGTCCCAGTCAAGCACGGGGACAGTCATGGGCGCCGTGATCATGGAGGGCTTCTACGTGGTGTTCGACCGGCGGAGGAAGCGTATCGGGTTCGCCGTCAGCACCTGCCATGGTACGTGGGAGGGCACTGTTTGTGCTGTCACCATGGATACCATTCACGAACGTCTCGTGGGTTAGTGCTCCAATGAGTGTGGTTGTGCTGAAGGTGCAAAATGGACAAAAGCACATAAAGGCACTGCATGCCTGGCACTGCATGCCTGGCACTGCATGCTTTTCATTAACAAACTGGAATTCAGTAAAGGCAGTTACACGGGTTTTGTTAATCCTCCCATGGGGTCATGGGGGCCCTGGAGCTTATCCCAGGCAGAAAAGAGCACAAGAAGAAGGTAGACCCAGGACAGGATGCCATTACAGGGCACATACATGCACAGTCATATACTTAGGGCAATTTTGAGCAGTGTTTCTCAAACCGGTCTTTGGGGACCCCAAACGGGCCATAGTTTTGCTCTCTCCCAATGTGGACCATCTGGACCGTTGCCTGGCTTGAGAAGCACTAATTTAAAGATATAAGTTGGACTGATTGGACGTCTTTGGACTATGTGAGGGATTCCTCCGGACTTTAGGAGAGCATACACAGCACATGTACGGAGCTGAAGGCAGGACCAGAATCTTCAACGCTGGAGGTTTGTGCAACCTACTGAGCCTACATGCCACCATTGAAGCTGTTAAATTAATTTGTTGAATGTGGCGGGTTCAGCGACCAGGTGGAAAAAAACACTGCTGCGGTCCTTCTGTCGCGGCTTAAAAAGTTCTACTGCCGTGTGGTGCACTGAACCGTCGACCTACATGTAGGGTTTATCAGTCCTGCCATACAATGACCGGTCTGTTTGTGTGTCACCCCCCCCCCCCCCCTCAAATTTCTGGCTCAGTTCACGATGAATTCCGGACAGCTTCGGTGGAGGGCCCATTCCACAGCATGGACCTGGAGGACTGCGGCTACAACATACCTCAGACAGACGAGTCTACCCTGATGACCATCGCCTACATCATGGCGGGCATATGCGCTCTCTTCATGCTGCCTCTGTGCCTCATGGTCTGCCAATGGCGCTTCACCCGCTGCCTCCGTCTGGGTGGGGGCGATTTCGCCGATGACATCTCCCTCCTAAAATGAGGAGGGTTAAGGGGGTGAGGGGGTGGGACAGGGGGTGAGTGGTGTTACGGGAAACGAGGCGGACCAGCACGCTGGAAATAGATGTTGTTTTGTACTGTTCTGGTGTGCGTATCGTCCAGTGGTGCGGGTCAACTTAAGGAGGCACCTAACGCATCAGAACTCAAGAACAAGCCAAGAGAGTCGAAGATTATATCTCCCTATTTCACTACGTAGGGAGGAGAAACTTCACTTTCCACTCCAGTTCAGATATGTAGGCGGCGGTCTGCCTCACTGACCTGTGTTTTGGGGGAAGCGATTTTGACTGGGATTTGGGAAGAGGTACTATGAGCGTTTGTGCCTGTTTTTGCACATGGGTAATGCTGCCTTGTATCTATGACAGAGAGATGGACTTTGGGGAATATCAATATGTTATTTGATTTTCACATCAGCAGTGCCAGTATCCTGTAGAAGAATGTCCCTCTGAAATACAACAGAAATACTAGCCGTACAACTTTTTCTTACATAAACATATGCAAGAACATATGTTTAAAGGGAAGAATATTAACTATACTGAATTCTTAAGTTGATGTGATCTGGCACATATCTAGGTCTTTTCAAGGGTTAATAATTCAAACTTTTAAGATGTACAGTCTTTATATGCAACTGCACACCCCAACTGTTCAGTCCCCTCTTCGGTAATAGATATGAATAGTGTTGTGATTATAGCAAATAACATGTATAAATGTACACAAAAAGAATGATGCATAGAGAAATGCATCTAAATGAAGTCTAATGAAGCCTGCAAGTTCATCTGGTCTGTTTGATTTGCTGTAAATAATTTGCCCTGGATCTCACTCAGGTGAACCTGACTGTACTGACATTCAATAAAGTACATAGTATAATCGTCTCGGAGTAATGACCTCACTAGATGATCCAGTTCTCCTGGCTCAGGGCATGTCCATAAAAGGTTGTGCAAACAAGTCCCAGTTCATTCCAGTAAGAGTGTGACCCCCTTATTTCATGAAAGAAAAGAATGTTTCATGCTTACATCCCTGATTCATCTACTAACCACTAATCCTGATCACTGGGGAGACTGGAGCTCATTCCAGGCAGTACAGGACACATGGCTGCAGTACATCCCTGTATGGGATGCTGGTCTATCACAAGGCACACAAAACAGCCCATTTAGAGATGGCAGTTACCCTAAATGCATGTCCTTGGAATGGAGCTTCCGGTGGTGACCACCATGACAGGGGTGACATGCCATCTCTACACACACACACAGTCCACGCATTCATATCTTTGAGGGGACTCTCCATTAATGTCTATGGCTGTAACCCTAATCCCAACTATGACAACTTTAACCCCTACCCAGCCTTAACCTTAACCAAAAGGAACCAAATTAAATACAAGACCTTTGGCATTTTTAGTTTTTTTAGTTCATTCACAGATTTTCATAAAATTGAGGTTAACCCCAACCCCGGAGGTGTGAGGTAGCATGTCTATCTAGTGAGCTGCTCAGCACACAATTCCACCCTGTTACACTTTAAAATTCCTTTTTACTATTTTAGTATGTATGTACACAAATTAGATAATTAGCTGTTCTAGTAACTCTATGAGCAGCTGTTGTAAAAATATGCAAAACGTGTGTACTTAGGGGATAAAGGCCTTGTGTTGCACGCAAAGGATGTGGTTGATATGACGTGAAGATTTCATAGGCACAGAGTGGGAGGAGCATAGGCAGTGAGCCTCGGAGTCACAGCGGAGTAATACGGGGAAAAAGAGAGTGTTGGCTCACTATTTGGATGGAAGTGATAAAATGCATGGAGCAGCTTGCAGGGCCTATATAACACCCACTGGGGTGTTATATAGTATGAATGCAAGAGGCAAAAACTACAGACGCAAATAAGAATCAGAAATTATCACCTTAAAATCAACCAGCTAAGCTGAACCGTCCAACACTGAAACTCACTAGATACAGACCATCCAATCTGGCACAAGATAATTCCCATAAGAGAAGCAGGGAAATTCCACACATGCAGCTCTGAAAATCTGAAGCCAGAGAGATACATCATGACAAAAACTATAGTCAGTAAAGGACTGTTAGATGGCAGAAAGAATTAGGCCATGATTGGTAGTCTTGAGCTGTATTTCTCAAACCAAACCAAAATAAATTTTCAAACTGGTGGAAAGATGGAAACTTGGGGAAATCCATCTTACATATATATATATATATAGGTAAGATGGATTTCCCCAAGTTTCCATCTTTCCACCAGTTTGAAATCTTATTTTGGTTTGCATACCAGGCACTGATAGATGTGCAATATACAATCTTGTAAAAAATGGACAGGGCCCGTTAGACCTGGGGAAATAGAGCAACATCATGAGGATTCTCTCCCTTTATGTCTCCAGTGTGTTTAACACCATCCTGCCTTCCCTGCTGGTGGAAAAGCTCAAGGAGATGCAGGCTGAGGACGCCATGGCAACCTGGATCATAGATTACATCACTGACGGGCCATAGTTCATCCAGTGCAAGGGACACCATTACAGTTTACTCTGCACGCCGCTGACTTCACACTCTGGTCCATGCCATTTGCAGAAGTGCTCTGATAATTCTGTGATTATGGGATGTAGCAGTGAAGGATGAGGAGTGCAGGAGTCTGGCGGAGGGCTTTGTGGTATAAGCAGTGTTGTGTTCAAGTCAGAGTCCTTTCATATCTGGACTCAAGACCGGACTCGAGTCCAAATCTGGACTTGAGTACCACAACTCTGGGTAAAAGAAGAATCAACTACAATGTCACAAAGATAAAACAGATAAAAGAGAAGGACTTCAAAGTGGTGTAGGGAACCACTGACCACCATTACCACCAAAGGACAGGATATTGTGCTTGGAGTTATTTATGTTTCTGATGACGCTGGACAACAGAAATTCCTCCCTGGGGATCAAGTTCTATCTTTTCTTAGGTTAATCAATGCTTCTAAAACACCCATTGTATGTGTGGGCCTTGTGATGGACAGTCATCTATCTGTTTAGGTACAATATAACAAAATAAGGTACGGGATGGGAAGTAGTACGCATTGTGAAGTAGATGGATTATTACCTCAAAGACGATGACGAAATTAGACTTAAAGGTAACAGAGGAAATAGTAAAATTATAAGGTGAAAAAAGTTGAAAGTTGCATTTCAAGAATGAAGTATTTTAAGTTCTTATATGATTTTCACTATTTAATCCCTTTATTCTATATCAGTTTATGTGTAAGGCTCTGCTCTGATCTCCTTGCGGAGATCAAAAGGGGGAAATTGAGGGGTTAATTTCATAAAATTGCATTTAACAGAAATGGGAACT
>JAODKC010000039.1:8348229-8358461 GCA_026777985.1 Mormyrops attenuatus
CTTGCTGATTCCTAAGACTTGCTGATTCCTAAGACTTGCTGATTCCTAAGACTTGCTGATTCCTAAGACTTGCTGATTCCTAAGACTTGCTGATGCTGTTGCTGCGTATTACAATAGTGCTGGCTTAGCCTAGCATTAGCATTGTGTCTCTGCTGTATTTAGCTGAGCTGTCCTGTTCCTTCTCCACCCACCTGTGTGATGCTGTTTTTCCGGTTCTCTGACACTAATCCGACTCTCCTGCTTTGTAAATCCACCCCCCCCCTCCACCTACCAGCACAACGAAGTGAGAGCGGGGATGGATATCAACGTGACGGGGGTGTGGGAACGCAACGTCACGGGTTCTGGGGTCACCGTGGTAGTCGTTGATGACGGGGTTCAGCACACACTGCAGGACATCCAGCCCAACTATGTGAGTCGCACATTCTCCGTTTATACTTCCTTGTATTGTAATGTGCAGTATGCTAGTGTCAGTGGTTAAGGGTGTGAACTCACACCTGTAAACGCTCATGCCTTTCTGGGTACCTATGTACGTATTTGCGTAGAAATAGCACATGTGTGTAGCGGGATTTATATGTAGTGAGAAACTGGGTAGGAGTCTGTCTTGTAAACAGAAGATCACAGGTTTGTATGTTGGCCTGCCTTCCTTTGGGAGACTGTGAGCAGCTCAGCGGGTTAGGACCCCATGCCCGTGATTGAAAGGTCACCAGATTGAATCCCAGGGCTGGCAGACCGATTCTGCCATTTGGTCCCTGAGCAGGACCCTTAACCCCCAAATACAGGGGCGCTGCACGCTGGCTGACCCTGCGCTGTGACCCCCCCCAGCTTACTTTCACCTGTATATGTGTCCATGTGTCTCATGGAGAGCAAGATAGGGTAGGCGTTTTCTCTCAGAGATTATTAAATCATCACTATTCTGTTCTGTTGTGTTCTATTTTATATTTCTGTATATACACACCCAGAGGCCACTTTATTAGGTACCCCTACACAGTACCATGTATGATTCCTTTCAGTCTTCAGAGCCACTTTAAGGATAGACAGGTACAGAGACACAGTACAGTTATACTGAGCTGGTGTTTTTGCACTTGCGACCGTACTGTTGGCTTGAATGAATCTGGCCAGGGGCAGACTAACATCTCTGGGGGCCCTGGGCTGACATGGGTTGGGGCCCCTAAGGGGCCGTTTGAGCACTCTTTTGGAACCGACAGAGAAACGAGAGGTAATTAATGAGGGGGGGAGGTGTTTTCGCAGCTGTGGATTGACCAGCCATATGTAACGTACATTATATGGCCAAAAGTATGTGGACACCAGCTTGGGCAGCATCTCATTATGAAACCAGGGGTAGGAATCTGAAGTGGGTCAGTTGATTGTTGCTTTGATAGCCCCTACTTTTCTGGCAAAGCTTTCTGTTAGATGCTGGGACATTGCCAGATTTTGGATTTGTGGTAATCAGGGCCCTTTCTGTGAGCTCGGCTGGCGGTAATTGAGGCCCTTTCTGTGAGCTCGGCTGGCGGTAATCGAGGCCCTTTCTGTGAGCTCGACTGACGGTAATCGGGGCCCTTTCTGTGAGCTCGGCTGACGGTAATCGGGGCCCTTTCTGTGAGCTCGGCTGGCCGTAATCGGGGCCCTTTCTGTGAGCTCGGCTGGCCAACTACTTTAGAACTGAACTTGTTCCCAGACGTTTTGTCCTTCACAGTCACTTCACTTGTGTTTGACCAGGACAGCTAGCAGGGCAGAAATGTGGCAAATTCACTTGTTGCAAAGATGGTGTCCTAACCTCTCCTGTACAACAACCACCCATTATGATGATGTTTGTTACAGGAAATTGCGTGACTCTGCTTAATTTTGCATCTGTGTCAGCAGTGGGTGTGGATTACACAGGAAATTCCTCTCATTGGGGTATTTGTGTACTTTTGGCCATATGATGTTAGTATAGATTATAATATTTTAGCCAAAATTATTATAAAAATTTAATTTTGGAGAGGGCATTTGACCTCTATGTGCTCTGTCGAGATCAAGCCTGGGCCTAGAGTGCGGGGCCCAGGGTTGTCAAACACCCTCCTACCCCACCCTGGCGTTTTCAGCCGAACGGCATCCTCTGGCAGGATGTTTCTTTATCACACCATTCTCTGTCACCCCTAGTTAATCCGCCCCTTGCTGTGTGTATTCAGGTATAGCCTTGTGGTTCACCACTTGCAGGAGCAGACTGTTTCTACCTTATAGGCTGGAGTATCTGTGTATATATTTATCAGTACGTGTGTGACTGTGGACAGTACTGTGCAGGGCTGGACTGAGATTTAAAAAAAATAAGACCTGGACTTTGGGGTCCCCCGTGATAAATATTGCCAGCCCATATACCTGTCAACATGCGAGGAAACTGCCCAGTACACCAGATGGTGTTCAAGCGTCCAACCCTGCCACTGCGCAAATGTTGAGTCAAAGAAAACATTGAAAGCTATTTTTCTTGGCAGTAAGTGTATATTTGCTCAGACAAAAAAGACACAATTTAACATGAGAACATATCCAAATAAACAATAACACAATTGCAACCTAAGAAATCCATGATAGTTTCTTTGAAAGACTACAGATGTCTTGTTGGATGGCTAGATGAAGGCCACTTTGGTTCTCAAACCTGTCCTCAGGGGCACCCCAGCCATTCCATGCATTTATTACATTTTACCTCCAGCTTTCTTAATCAATTAGTGACATAACTTATTGAGGTATTGATTAGTCAAATATGGTGTTCTAGTGGTTGAGTAAAAATATACATGTATTGAATGGTTGCTGAAAATACTGATTTACATTTATGAGTGGTTTTGATGTGGTTAAACTGATGTGCTGACGGTATTATAGTTTTACACCAATATGAAAATCATTTAAACATAATTTTCTTTGAGTATCTGAGACTTTTACACAGTAGTGTTTATTTATGCATCTATATATGAGAGTATGTATGTGTGGATAATGTGTATTATGACTCTAACAGTACATGTATTTGTCATGTGACTTATGGTTCCATCATTGGCAGTCATCACTTAAATCACTAGTACTGGAACAAATTAGTTCCAAATTGGGGTGAGAGAACCCAATAAGATCACGGCTCTGTCGGATACTGAAAACACATTCGACATACTAACTTATTTGAAACGACATCATCCGAGTCTATGTACGACCAGAGCAAGACAGAAATAGCTTCTGCATGCTAGTCTCCCCATGACATTTAGGAACTTCAGACCGGGCTGAAAAAATAACTAAGGTTATAGGGGTGTTTATTGCTATAGAAATGTGACCATACTCAGTAGCAGAGAACGCCAGATTTAGATGAGATTTACTTAATTTTATTAATCTTTTCAATGCAGTTTTATTTATTTATTATTTTGCAAATAAGCGTCTTTTACGTTTTCTTATTCAGACACGTCAACAGACTCATTGCCTCCAGTTTGGTTTACAGCTTGTCCTAATTGTGTTTGCAGTTTTATAAAATAAATAATTTGAAAACAAATTCTGCTTCCCTGCCATACTGCCGTGAAGCCAAAACCAAGGTGTCTACCGGACTATGTACTATTACCTTCATGTATTTACAGCCGTGGGAAAAAATGAGACCTCAGCATATTTTTTTGTTTTATTTCTCAACTTATGTGTGTGTCTGTAAATACTATATATTTTTTTGCAAACTGCAGCCTGGTTCTTCTGTTTCTCATTAATGAAGGGCTTCTTCCTTGCTTTATGGGACTTCAGTCCTGCTTCTTGGAGCCTGACACGAACTGTCCTAGCAGTGCACTTCACACCTGCACTTAATGCTTCACATTCCCTTTAAAGGTCACTTGTTGTCATCTTACGATTCATGAGCAACTCAGTATGTTTACATGCACACTAAGAAAATCAAATTACTGTGTTAGTCCGACTAAAACCGGACTTCTAAAGTGCATGTAAACATGTTAGTCTGACTGAAATCGTACTAAATCGAATTTTTCTTAGTCGGACTAAGACACCCAGATAATGCAATTGGGAGTCGATTTACTCCTGCATGTATATGTTCCATCGGACTCAAACTGGCCCAGGCACTCTGCCCATGCTCCACACTCCCGCCCCCCGGGCTTTGATCCAGAAGTAACAGAAGAAGCTTGGAGCATAGCAGAGGATGTTCAGCATGTATGAAAGGTACAGCGTTATAAAGCTGCCCGAGTCACCACTCAACTAAAGGGCGCTTTTCCACCGCACCAGGTACCATACTTTTGGTACTTCTAAAAAGTACCAAAACTACGGTACTTCAAGGTGTTGGTTTTCCACTGGCGTAAAAAAGGCGACGAATGACATCACAACACAAGGCTGGGTTTATGTTGTACTCCTTTTTTCGTTCATTAAATACCCCAATACTTATCACAACAAAATTGCATTGCAATATTTGAAACAATTCCAATACCGTGCTGTCTTGGTATATTATAAAGAATACTTTATTTCTCATGCTATCCTGACCTTGTTCTATCTGTTCTTCTGACCAGATCGCTTCATTTGTCCACGCACCCATTATTAATTTTAATTATTTTTAAAGTCTGTGACGTAATAGGTCAACTGGAAACAGCCCAATACTAACAGGCTGAAATGAGCCATATCGCCACCAGCTGTAGCGGAGTCTGACATACTTCGGTCAATAAATCGACTCCCCTCCCTGACTGTCGGATAAGTTAACGGTCATCTCTGGCATTACAAATTTGCTTCCGCCTTCTACCTGGCTGTGAGTGTAATATCAGCCCACCCCTGATATTTCCTCAGAGCCCCGAGGGCAGCTACGACCTGAACTCGGACGACCCGGATCCCATGCCTCATCCCGACAGCCGGGACGATAACCACCACGGCACGCGCTGCGCCGGCGAGATCGCCGCGGCTCCCAACAATAGCTTCTGCGCCGTGGGCGTGGCCTATGGCAGCCGGGTGGCAGGTAGGCGGGTTTGAGTGATGGCATTGGGAGGTTGGAGTAGAGCTGTATGTCAACTACTTCCTGGGTGCTGCTCTTCATCCTGCTGTTTCATGTAAGCAAATATTTTGTATAGACATTAATCTTATTGTCATCACTGTGTGCTTCATCATAAGGGCCGTAGCTTCAGTGAAATTTTTATAAGATTAAGATTGAGATGCACTTTATTGACCCCAGGGGGAAATATTACGAAATTGATGCTTTATGTTCAGTTAATGGTCAGTGATGCCCTTCTTTCAGAATAGTGTTGCTTAGTGTCCGGCATCCAGGCCAAATGTCACAGATAAGTCGGCCCAAGGATGTCCGAGGGCCGGGTTGACCAGGGCAAATGCCACTGACCGACGTCGATGTCAATCCTCTCTCGCTTGGCTTGTTGTATAAACAGTAGCTGTTCGAGTGAATTTCTGTTTGCATTTATGTTTGCTTTAAACTTGCAACAGCGACCTGTTGTTTTTTTGCGTCCCAAGTCACCTTCCTGTTGTTGCAAGATTTTCAGAGAAGAAAAAAGAGATAGATGAGTTAATTAGAATTTCTTAATATTTAATGTGGTTGCTTAAGTGATTGAGCTGGGAACTGAATTAGTAATGAGAAAGTCCCTTGTGAGTCACCCGGGGCAGCTTGGTGCTTCAGTAGAGGGTATAGGAGCCCCTGCGCTGTGCGTGGAGCCTGCATGCTTTCCCCATGGTGCTCTGGCTACCTGCTGTGGTACAGTCAACCCCTCCATATTGCGGGGGATATGGGCACAGGCCCCCCTGTGATTTGGGAAAAACCGGGCAAAACTACTTTTTTGTCTCCTCGGTCCCCTTGGTGAGCGAAGCAAGCATATGAGCACAAACGAAAAATACGAGAAACGCGAGGCAAAGGTCGCTGCGAGATCACGGGAGAGACTCCCGTAAGAGAGACTCCCGTAAGAGAGACTCCCGTAAGAGAGACTCCCGTAAGAGAGACTCCCGTAAACATGCCTGCTGTCCTCCAAACCAGCACTGTACATATATGCATTTCTGATTGTCTCTTGTCCATTGTGCCTTGTGCTGTTTGCTGGGACTGGGCTCCAGGCTTCTCTGTGACTCCTAGATAATAAAAAATAGTCAGGGCCTATAAAAAAGAAACCTTCCTCAGGATGTGTGGAAATCTAACATGTGCGCAGACTGTGTCTGGGAGTTATGTACAGTGCTGGACGGGCCCTTGACGGACAGCATGGAGGCCGTGGCGTTCAATAAGCACTACCAGGTCAACGATGTCTACAGCTGCAGGTGTGGGTCCTGGCTCTGGTTCTGGCTCTGGCTCTTTCAGAAGCAGTGTACATGACCTTATGGCCACACCCCCGAAGTTATGGGTTTGAGGGTTATGCCCTTATTATGCGTGGATTTGTTGCGTGCTACCAAGTACAGTAAATTTTAAGGTGTGTCGCCCCCCCCCCCGGTAGCCGATAAGCAGCAATATTGGCCAAAGCCTGCAATATCCAGGAACACATCAGCTTATCCTCCAGCCACAAGGAGCTGCCAGTTTGCTTAGAAAGTGCAAGTCTGAGACACATTTCTTGCACCTCAGCTGAACGTCCACATGCTGTTTGTGGGAATTCGTTCACAGCTGCTGAACTGCATATGCAACAAAGATGGAATTGTTCGGAAAGTCTCGGTTCCTCATTGGCCAGGAATGGAAACCATAAGTGCCCTCTGTTGTTTTAACAGGCTTTTGTAAATACCGTGTTGTATTTAACTTCCTTAATTTTTCGGTCTTGTGGTGGTAACTGAAAATCGCCTCTTTTTTTTTTTCTTCCTTCTTTTAATTCTCCTGCAGCTGGGGTCCTGAGGATGATGGGCGGACTGTTGATGGGCCGCATCCCCTAGGAAAGGTCAGATTTCAGATAGTGTGAATAAAAAATAGAGACTGGCGAAAGTCAGCAGATAGACTTGTATTTATCATTGTCCCCACCAGGGGGCAGTGTGTTTTAATGCAGCTGTGTGTTCTCCATAGTAAAGGGTAAAATGGGATTCCTTGATGTCAAATAAAATGAATCCTCCAGAGGGAAGTTGCGGCCTAATATTAACATTATAAAGTTTTACAGTGGGGATATATCATCTTAGTGCAAAGTGGTTTCTCAAACCGGTCCTTGGGGACCCCTAGATAGTGCACATTTTTGCTTGGGAGCAGGGAGGGAGCAAAATGTGCAATGTCTGGGAGGGAGCAAAAACATAGAGTGACTGGGGTCCCCGAGGACCGGTTTGAGAAACACTGTCTTAGTGCAGTGTTTGAGAGCGTCTTTCCTTAATGTCAGCTGGTAAGTTGGGAGTAGTTATGTTGATGAATGTGCTGTAAGTCCCTGTAAACCTAATTAAATACAGGATAGCAGTGTGTGAGCAACCCAATGAATAGCCAGGAAGTGCTGCGCTCACGGGTGCAGGTTTGCTGTAAGTAATGCGGCAATGTGCGCCCAATACCTTATTGAGTTTCCTTTCCAGATTCCGAGGTCTGTTTTAGTTGCCCTTTAAAGTGGCAGTTAGGGAACTGTAATGAAAAGGAATGTTTCTCATTTTTGAACAATGAGTGGAACAGAGACTCACTTGGCACGGCGGCCAGGGATGCCTGATCGGAAGCACATGCGCCGATTGGCTCCTCCGGTGCCCATGTGGTCCGCAGCTGCCTCCATGAAGAGAAGTGATTGGATGGACCGCCCGAGGCAGCGACTTCCCTCCCAGATCTCACAGCCTGGCATATGGCCGCTGTCGGAGCCTCCTCCTCAGTGCTGCGATGCCGTGAAACTGGCGCTACGTCAAAACTCCTGGGAGCTGTGAAACCGACACGCCACAACGGACCCATTTCGCGGCCCGTTGGCGCCAGTTGTTTTGAAAAGGATGGCGCTCCGCGTCCGATGACGCTGGGGAGCCGGTGCTGGTGCGGGTGCTGATGCTGACTGTCGGCTCTGATGTAACGCCAGTACCAGGGAAGTGTCTTTCAGGCCAAACAGGAGCCCTGAGCTCGTGACGCTTAATGACAGCCGAATTTACACAGGTGGCTCTGAACTGCATTGGAATGGCTGCCATGTTTCCAAGTAATAGGGCTGAAGTGACTTTTCAGTACTTTATCCAGATGTTGTGCTGTCTGACGCTGTAGCGACTTCTCGCATCCCTACGGAGTCCGTAGACTCACTGGAAAAAAATCCAATGATACGGACAGGATGCTAAAAATGCTTGTTTTTCCATTCAGCCCAGTTTATTCATCACAATAGTAAAAATGAAGAATTAGCAGTAATTGTTAGCTTGCTAATCCTCCATGCCTGGTTTTTAAGTATAAGCAAGGAGTTCAGAGTGGTCTGATTCTCTGGCCATGGCTGGGGGGCCCGATGGAAGCAGCGAGGGTGCTGCAGTGTGTCACGTGATTCTGTTAATGCCAGTGAACTCCCGCTGACTGGACCCCCACCAGATTTCCTCTCTTCCCAAGTGGAAGCTGGGGGCGGGGTTGAAGTCTGGGTGGGAGTCTCATCACACTTGATGGAGGTAGATTCCCGGCTTCAGTGCACCGGTCTGCTATCCAGATGGACCACAGAGTAAGCAAGTGGCCGGGGCGTGTGTGCAGGCCTGAGCGCGCGTGTGTGTTCGTGCTTGATAAAGCAGATGTAAAAACAGCTGTGCCTGAGTTCACGACTGCAGCGTATGAGCGTCTGCCAGTAGGCGTACAGGTCACGTGCACTTTAATTCCCACGTGCATGCCTTTCTCTTTGTAGTTGTGACCAGTAGGTGGAGTCAAGGGCAAAACAGAGGCCAGGCTGTGCAACCTTCTAGATAAATCACCTTTGTTTGGCTCCGTCACTCTGACCTGCAGGGATCAGACAGCACAAGGGTGCTACTAGGCCTGTACCCCTCCCCTCTCCTCCCAGCATCCCTCTGTCCTCCCCACCCGACTTCCGGTAGTTGAGTCTGGCAGCCTTTCACACCCCCTCTAGGAAAAGTACTTTACGATGTCCGGAGACCGGAGGGAACAGCTCTGGCGGCAGAGAGCAGGGCCAAGACAAGCTCGTCTGGCTGGGGTTCTGGCTCCGAACACTCCTTTATGTGGGTTTTGTCCCCCCCAAACTCACATCCCCTTCTTCTGAATACGTCTGGCAGAAACTCCTCAAAGTGGCAGAAGAGGGCGAAAGTCATGTGCCTTCGCGGTCCAGCGCGCTTACGGCGCTCTGCGACATGCCCTGGTGTGCCGATCATTAACAGCTGAAGACAGGACTTCTTAGAAGAGAAAAAAAACGTGCAGAAAAATCCCCCACCATTCATCATAAACAATTAGGGGGCAGCTCCAATGAACTGTCAAGGAACATTGAATCGACCAAATTTATTTATTTATTGATGGGGGGGGGGCATTTTAGTATTTCATTTTTATTCAGTACTGAATAAAGGGGCCTTTGTGTTCAGTTTTTGCCACTACTGCTTACTGATACACTGTTCTCCCCCCCCACCACATTTGAAGGAGAGCGTTTTGCCTTGGCGTTTGGGGGTGTGTGCAATCGCGATCCCGTTAGTCTTAAGCAACCTATAAGCAGTTGGTAGCCATGGGTCGCTAAGCACAATGTAAACGATTCGCGTTCTTGCTCCTCCACGCCACCAGGTAGCCCTGCAGCACGGCGTCATCGCCGGCCGGAGAGGCTTCGGCAGCATCTTCGTGGTGGCGAGCGGCAACGGCGGTCAGTACGAGGACGACTGCAACTACGACGGCTACGCCAACTCCATCTACACGATCACCATAGGTGAGCCGCGAGGAGGGTGGGTTGAGATAGGCGCATGCTCAATTTTTCGCCCTCTGGAACAATCTCATTCACTGGGTGGGGCTTAGATTATGATGTCACTGTTCACGGCTATCTTTCCGATGGTGATATCATCTTTATCATTTTTATGTTTAGCGTTAATTTTCTTAAGTCGCAATGTAAAGATTTTGTGGAAGTAGTGATGTTGATTCAAGTGACAGTGTAAATATTTGCAGTTCTGCAAAAATGTTTCACTCAAGTATTTGGAAATCTGTGTTTCAGTCACCCTCACACCCTGAGTATGCCAGTGAGGTGAAAAGTTGGTTTAGATAGCTTGTTTTTGTGCTTGTGCATATATTCATGTTTTGCATGCAGGGGCCGTGGACGAGAACGGGAGGAAGCCCTTCTATGCGGAAAAGTGCGCCTCCATGCTGGCGGTGACATTCAGCAGCGGTGATGCGCCACTGAGGAGCATCGTGAGTGTGGGGGGGCGCGCCCCGCGCGGGGGGGGGGGGGGGGGGGGGG
>JAODKC010000039.1:8361918-8393065 GCA_026777985.1 Mormyrops attenuatus
CTCTCTCTCTCTCTCTCTCTCTCTCTCTCTCTCTCTCTCTCTCTCTCTCTCTCTCTCTCTCTCTCTCTCTCTGACTCACCCACTTTGGCCTCACTACAACTCAAGTTTAGCTTTGCTTGCATCCATGGGGACATAAAAAATAGTTCAGACGTAGCAGAGCATTAGGTCACCGATATCAGCGGCACATTTCAGGCACAGAAAATGGGGGCTGGTTCTCCTCCCGGCTCTTTTTTTTTTTTCTTTGTTGCTTCTATTCTTCCCTCCCCATGTTTCACACTGGAAGTTCAAGTTGAGGACACCCTTTGCCATTTCTCACAGACTGGGGCAGCCTTTCCCAAGAAGGGCGTAGCGGTCGGCAGACGCAGCCCGGTGGCGGGGGGCCTGCGATCTCTCGGTCTCGCTCCCCCTGTCACTCGTAGGCCCCCTTATCGTTGGTTTCCGCGCCTCCTGCTCACTAACGTTTAACCTTGCAGTCAAGACCACAGCGGCGCGGCGGCATGAACAAAGGTGCTCGAGCTCTGCCAAGATAGAGTCCGGCAGCGGTTACGCTCTCTGGTGGGCGGGGCCTGGGCCTTGCCAACTTTTCCCAAAGGGGAGCACGCCTCCAAGCTCGAATTGGGTGAAAAACTGAAAGTGACTGAGTATGACACATTCCTGCTTTTCCTTCTCCCTTCCTGCTTCATTTCACGTTTAATTCAGACTTCTGCTTTCCGAAGGCCCTGCTGCAATCGCCCTGGCAACCCCCCGGTCACATTCCATTCTGGCGAAACCTGCGGCTCTGCGGTTGTACTCAACATGTCCTGCTAAATCCGCAACACTGTCACAAGCAAAAAAAGAACGTCAAATATTTAAAGATATTTCTGTATGTGAGCTAATATCTATAATTATCTTTAGGCAAAGAGCAAATGTTTTTAATGCTTAGGAGTAAAGATGGCAAATCTTTTTAAAACTAATGTTTTAGGATGTAAGCAATTTAAAGCAGCTGGGAATATGCAACGATTGTGATTGTTGTTTTTTTTTATTGCCCATTGAGAGACAGAAGTATGTGCAGTTCACTTCCCTGGTAACAGGCCCTCAGTGTTTCCTTCCCAAGTAAACAGGCAGGGCCCTGTGTTTTACCATAGGAGCCGTAAATCCTGAAGATAAGGAGCGAGTTCAGCCTGGAAAGAAAAGCAGTCATTAAAATATCCGAGACACTGGTGGTGTCTAAAAGCGTTGGGAGGACATGATCTGAAGGGCTGGGGGTGTCCCAGCATGTTGGGGCCCCCCGTGGGTCCTCATAGATTCGTCGTGCACCTGCGCGACGGAGGTGCAGTCCAAACACGGCCCGTTCGGCCTGTTTTCTCAGCCGTTCCTGCAGACGCATATGCGAGACGTGTCCCAGCACGATTTCTGAACGCCGTGCACAATCAGATATCCGCAGCACATAAATTCAGTGCTTAGTGCTGTAAGGTTTATCTAGGATTTGCCTCATTTTGGTTGGAATTTGGTTATAATCTTAATGTACTGAAGTACAGGTAGCTGTTAAACCAAACAACAATATTGGAAAATATGGCTTTTTCAAAGAAAAGCCACATTCTTTTGCATTTTTTACATAATTAGGTTCTAAACTTGATCAGATTCAGTGGGGAAATGATGGAGATAGAATTCCAAAGAAGCCGTGGTGTAAAGATTTACAAAACTTCACAGCTTATTGGCCATGAAAATCCAGAACTTCACACTTAGGACATTTCTGTGATCAGCTCACAGACACCAAGGATGTACTTCTGAGGAAGGTCTCTGAACATAGTTGATTTTCCAATCTATGGATAAAACCAGCCAATCTTCAGTGGTCTTGTAAAATTCCGAAGACTGGAATGTATGACGATTACTCTGAACTCTGCACTTCCACCTGACAAGCTTCCTCACAAGCAGGACCCAGTGTTACGGCCTGCAGCTGTAATAAGATTCAGATTTATTTAAATGCCCGTCTGTCTCCGGATCGTTCCTATTCGATTATCATGGAAGACTGAACATGCCCCAAACTACGCTTCTCCGATGGGACCAAAATGATCCTTCGCAAGCCGGCCTCACTTTCACTGCTGTTGCGTTGTTACTTTGTGATGCCCAGTGGTCTTTGGGTGCACCGTGAGCTGTTTTTTTTTTTTTTTTTATACGATGCTGCTGATCATGCTGGGGAAGAGTACAAACCTCTCAATCCCCCCCGCCCGCACCCCCACCCCCGTCTGCATCCCTGACGGGAGACATTCTTCCCTATAAGGAAATGTAGTGCAAAGCTACAATGACAAGAAGCAGATGAGGAAATGCCTCTGAATTAGAGGGTACTGGTGCAAAGTGTGCAGGGGGGCGGGGGTGCTGAGTCAGGACAGTCAGATCACTGCTGGTCGTCTCTCATACGCTCCCTGCAGGTGCACAGTTATGGGTGTATTTGCACATGAGTGAGCGTGTTTCTGTTACCCTGGCAAACGGAAGCATCTTTTCTCTTTTGGTTGGTAGCACACCCCCCCCCCCGTACACTGAAGGTGAGATGTTATATGTACCGTTCACTGTCCATCCAGTTACGGCAGCCGATCTGCTGGAGTCCGGAATGCAGACGCTGGAGCACGTGTCTGTTGCCGTGACGGTGAGCCACCCTCGCCGTGGAAATGTGGAGATCACACTCGTCTGCCCCAGCGGGATGACCTCGGTCATCGGGGCTCACCGCAGAATAGACCTGTAAGTGCCTCCTGGTCCCTGCCGATGCGCTGGCATGACATCAGTCCTTGACCTTGTAACCTTTTTCAATTTAGTTTACAAACACCTTTGTGGTATTTTATAATTTTCCTAGAGCAGTGTCTTTGGGAACCCCCAGACAGTCCACATTTTTGCTCCCTCACACCTCCCAGCACGCCTGATCCAAGCAATTAAAACACTGAATATTTGTGTCAGGTATATTGGGAGTGGATAGGGAGCAAAAATATGGAGGGTGCAAAAATCTGGGGGTCCCCAAGGGCTGGGATGTGAAACACTGTCCTAAAGAGAACTGGAAAACCCCAGAATGTCATAAAATTTTACCTGACTTCACCCCCAGAAAGGCAATCGCGCAGTACTTCTGGAAAATAATCTCGAAAAAAGTACAGATGACAAAAGCAGTTGTTGGTAACATTAAATTGCTATGGATGAAAAGTCCTCCATTGTAATTAGAATTTCCAGGGCAGGGAAAGATTTCATCAAAAAATGATGTCACTGCGAACTGTTTGCTTGTGTGTTTTGTGCTGCCTGTTGAGACAAGTAAGGGAGATCTTTTGGAACGGTGTTTGTAACTGTTCTTTATTACGACATGCAGTGACCCCTCGGGCTACAATGACTGGACCTTCTCCACGGTGCGCTGCTGGGGCGAGAGGGCAGATGGCGTGTACAGCCTACAGCTTACTGACTACAGTAAGACACCCACCCATGTTCTCTGCACCTTATGTATCTTCAAATTAGTCCAAACTACAATTTGCTGAGAAAGCCCTCGAGGATTCCCATTGGTGGCCTCCACAGTCTATACAGTTCTGCTAGTAGGTGTTGCCCCTTAGTAGCATTAATAAAAATATGGTTTCTTTCCACTTTTTTTTTGTTTTTTTTTTTTTTTCTCAAAAGATGTTTGTGGTGGCCCTGTAGGGGGGCGCTGTTCTAACTGCATCCTGTTGTTCTGTGGCTCAGGAGAGGGCGCTCTGAATCTAGGTGTCCTGAAGCAGTGGAAGCTCATCCTCTATGGCTCCTCGATGTCCTTCGACGAGGTGAAGGCCAGACAGAGGTACGGCGGCTCCGTCACTGTAAATTTTGCTTGTCGGTCGCTCCCGCAAAAGCCTGCGAGCGTAACCGGTATGCGCTGTTTGGCAGGGTGGTGGAAAACGCTATGGGGGGCCAGTACCTGAACAGCAGTTTCTCTCTGCCCTGCCCCCCCGGCCTGGACATCCCCCCCGAGAGCTTCAGCCCGTTGACCTCCAACATCCTAAAGGTGGGTTTGTCCTACACGTCGCTCAGGCTGCCTTTCTTAGCCAAAGGTTAATTAAGTCACATATTACATGGGCTGAGGTCAGTACAGGTGCTGGTTCCCTTCATCCATTGTCCTTTTGTTTCTGCTGTCCCACTGCCTCTTCCCCTTCCTTCCTGGTGCTTCCTTTTGGCACGGACACAGTCTCTGCTGCTCCTGGGTTGCCTGGCCCTCTTCGCCTCGCTCTACTACATGCTGGAGGTCACCCTGTCCCACATGGACACGCGGGGGCTCTGCCGGCAACGGCCAGGCCGCAGCAACGTCGAGGAGGGGGACGAGCTGGAGGTGTGCGGCATGCTGGCCCCGGAGGACAAGGCACCCTTCATGGCCAGACACGCTTCCACGTAGTCCTGCCCTTCCAGGCGCTTCTCCTGCACGTAGGGGAGGTCTGTGTACCTGCGAGGACCAGGATCTCCTGTATTGGTACAGAGGAAGTCTGAAGAGGGTATAAGAGATGTGCCTTTGCTTGGATGAACTGGGAATTGGGCCACTTAAACAAGTGCACCATAAAAACACAACATGGGATCCCCAGATCTTTTCGATGACCTCAGTGGGTCTCTCTCTCCGCTGGAGCATGCCGCTCCTTCACCGGGGATCACTGTGACCTTTAACCCTTCATTGCTTTTGTCCGGTGCTGGGCGAACACTCTGTTTCTCATAAAGCCTCATTGCCGCCAGGCATTATGGGAAATGCAGTCATGCCAGAATATGTTCCTCAGTCCAGGGGGGCGAGTGCGTCACGGCTCTGAGGCTTACAGACACACGACACGGGGGTCATTAAGTGTAGGGAAGACAGCAGACAGAGAAACAGAGGCCACCCAAACATATTCCCCCAGTGTACTGGGAAGGTTGGGAGGTCGCTCTGATGTTTATAATGGGGAGTTAATATGCATAGGAATGTGACACCAACAGCTCCTTCTTGCACATGTGCATGAATGTTTTTTTTTTTTTGGTTTTGTTTTTGCTGTATGAATGTACTGTGTGTGGAAGGAAAGCATGGTGAATAGTTTAGGTTCAAAACCACTGTATCATGTTTCGGGAGTTTTTTCATGGAATATGAGCGTGACTGGAATGTGTGGGACTGTTCTGTGCCGACTGCAGGCTCTCAGTCATCCCAGTACTTGAAGCATTTGTGTGACTGACTGACTAAAACATGGTACAGTCCGTCCTGTTTTTGCAGTTGTATTTGAATTATTACACAGAATTCCCTCCAAAACCATATTCGATTTTGGTATTGGTGTCTGCTGCTCTCTCTTAGTGAGGATTCAACCTGGCATTTCTAATGTGCTTCACAGCTGGTCTGAGTAGATTTCAATAAAGGGCGTCAGCCCAGAATCTGCCTTTCACCCATCTTTTCTTTCCTGAATGGCATCTTTCTGACTACATGTTTTTCTTTTTCTTTTCTTACTGTTTCGTGCCCCAGCTGAGCCAGTTCATGAATCGCTGAAGAGGAGGTGGAGTGATAGGCAGTCCTCAGGAGGTTTATCCATGGCATACGCATTCAAGCAACCCCAAGCCTGCTTTGGCAGTATAAATCAGTATATTATATCACAGTAAAATATTCCCCATGAAATCGGAAAGTTTTCAACAGTCAGGGCAAGTTCTGGGACTGACTGCAACTTCAAAACCTTTCTGAACTGAAAGTTTTCCCCATTTTGATGGTGTGTCAGATTACATTTTTTGAGGCAGTGACTGCAGTGTGTGTGCACCCTGTCTCACCAAGGCAGATCCTCTCGCAAAACAAAAAGGATTGGGCAGGTGATGGAATAATCGTAATATCCCCTGAAAACACAGGCATTCAGACTAATTTTAAAATTAAACTTGATTTTTATTTCAAAATTGCTTTTAGTTAGACAATGTACAAGAACACTAGGCGTTAGCGGGGAGAGCTAATGGCCACGGCCAGGATCTCTGGAGGGAAAGATGTGTGTGTTTTCTCTCCCAGTGGGCCCAATCTTCTCAGGCTCGCATTTGATAGTTGGAAGCAGATCTGTGTTTCAAGCCCAAACTGAGGAGTGTAAATTTGGCACAAGCAACATCTGCATGGTGACCTTCATGCAGTGAAGGTGGTCATCCGTGTCAGCGCTGCGATTGACTGAACTTCAATTAACTTGATACAAGACGAGGTTGTTTTATAATAACACAAACACATGCAGTGTTCTGGCTACTTGGAATTAAGGCTTTAATTTACAGTGCACACTATGATTTGGAAAAACATTCACATATTAAATGTTTGGTTGACTATGTAGATGGGGAAATATGGTTTTGTCATCATTATCCTTGCATAGTTTGTTTCTTCTTGACAGTTTGGTCAGCTTTTCTCTTAGGTGTGGATTATTCGCTCACTGTATCTTCTGGTCTTCACAAAGTTCTTGAGGAGCCAGACCAATTTGTTAAGACTGAACGTGTAGAGTTGGTCCAATCTTTGATTGGTCGAGGGGAGGAGCAAGGGGCAGGAGCGATGGGGGAGGGGCTGCTGGGAGGTGGTGAGGGGGCTCAATTGTGAATCTGTCGGGGTCGGCCATACCCCGTCATGCCGGCCTGGGATGCTCCTTTGTTGGAGCCCATCTGCAATCCGATGACATTCTTGCCCTCCTTCAGCTGATCCTCAGTGAAATCCCGTCGGTTCTCCTGGGCTTTTCTGCCAAGCAAAAGTGAAAGATATTGTAGTTTATGAGTTTAAGTTATGAGAACACTGATTTGACGTAAACAGCTAATATTTGGTATTTTTCCTTCAGCAGGGACATAGTGTAGGAGTAGTTTAGACTGCTTGGCTTGTCTGACACACCTAAAATCATGCAACTTTTCCTGTTTTGTTGACACAATTGTGACTCCTGTGATGACAACCAGTTGTGGTTATTGGGAACCTTCTTATAAATCTGACATTGGACATCAGGCCAGGGTTCGAGACTGCCATGTTAACTCATCTGTTGGCATTTCGTACTGCAATGTAGTTGCCATATCTAAGACATGAATGGTGTATGACTCACTTGTGGAACCAGTTGGGGTCGCCACGGTAGGCGCCATCGTCCTTAGTAACTGCCAGGCTGCCCAGTGCCACCAGGGACCTCTGAACCGCTGCCAAGTCCTTCCCTGTGATCAGGGATGACAGCAAAATAACTATGAATTTCCGATACCAAGGATTTCTGGGAAAACAGTATTTTTCCGGTTCTGGAGTGAACGCCTAGAGCAGTGTTTCCCAACCCAGTCCTCGGGGAACCCCGGACAGTCCACATTTTTGCTCCCAGCCAGTCAGGAACACCAAATACCTGGTACAGGTGCACTGGTAGCTGAGAGGAAGCAAAAACGTGGACTCAGGATTCCCTGAGGACTGGGTTGGGAAACACTGGCCTAGAGAACTTAAAGTTGTGTTTGATGTCCGC
Source organism: Mormyrops attenuatus (assembly GCA_026777985.1). Lineage (NCBI taxonomy): Eukaryota > Metazoa > Chordata > Actinopteri > Osteoglossiformes > Mormyridae > Mormyrops > Mormyrops attenuatus. The sequence goes on from JAODKC010000039.1 coordinate 8,369,322, forward strand.
TCACCCTCCCAGAGGTCCACAGTCTGGAACATGTCGGTCTTGGTGACACCATAACGCTCTGCTGCGGCCAGGAACTGAGACACCTGCTCCATCTGCTTGAAGGCCATGCCTGAGCTCTGGATCTTCTTGATGGGCTTGTCACCGGGGTACAGGCTGTTAATCAGCTCAGCCAGCACCTGGGAGGAAGCAGGTAGGTGTGGTGTGGTGAGAATGAGAGAGACGGACTCATTTACACACATTGGGGAGAACAGATACTAGTGATAAAGCTGGTTAGTTATTTGCATAGGTGGAGTAATGAGCCAGTGTGTTCTTACTGCGTCACTGGCAGCACACTGAGGAAAGGCTACAACTCTATCATTAATCTTGATGATAAGGAATGTGCAAATTGGAATTTCCAGGAACTGGAATTCAGTTGCTATGTGGTGCCTCAACGGTCACTTGCTACTTACACAGCCATCCTTTAACCAGGCCTGGAAACCAGTTTTGCCAGACTCTGGATGACCCACCCCGCTCCCGCACTGGGCTATGATCCATTGCACCAGCCGCTCTTCCAGCTCTGGGTCGTACTTCTTGTCTATCTTTCCTTGCACCTCACGGCTCAGACCGTAGGAGGGACCTTTGTTAGCCATGGCTGGTGCTGGCTGTCGGTCAGCAAGTTCGGGAAGGGTTAAAAAAACAAATACAGAACAATTAAAACATTTTCATTGGCTCGGACATTTTATTTGCTTATTTTTTGACTGGCAGGTGATCTGTACCGTTTGCATAAAACGTTAGTACTGGAGGGCCCCAAAACGTTGTCAGATGCCTATCCCAGAGAACCAAATCTAATCACTCTGCCTTTTTTTTTTTTAAAAGCAGAGACCGTAAGCCTTGCCGTGACCCTGCCCTCCAGGACTGACTGTAATGCTCTTTGGTGGGACACGTCAATTCATGCTATCAGAAAAACCACATGCCTGGTGTGAGCCGCATCCACAACCCAGCTGGCATACTTTCAGCTCTCTTTTCCTCTGACGAATTACAATAATATAGCTGTGCAAAGGTGTTTAGCTGCTTTGCCTGCTGGGAGTCTCCCGATCTGTGTCACATGCTTGTTTGTGTTTGGTGGCCGAAGTTCATGCTTCCTGCAATATGACAAGGTCTGAGTCATGAATAAGTGAATTTTCTATAGGTATATTTGGTTAAGTGTAAAAGGCATTAGAGGTAAAATGGATTGTTCTCTATGTACCAAGGGTAGCAACTCATTTTTTAGATGATTATTTACCTTTAGTCTTATCTGAAAATATTTTATGCTGACTTAAAATGTAAAATGGACCAGTAATTGCTTTCAATTCCATCGCTTTTTAATCAGCATAAACTGCATTTGTTGAATGCCTATCCATTCCATGTATAATCCTGCCACACATTAATTTTAATAATATGTTTACAGTTGGAAGCCACGGTAATGAATAGCTCTTTAAATCATGCTCTTGCATGCCAGATATGGGACCACATGCATGGGAAAAACGTGTGAAAAGTGCATAGCGCTTCACCAGCCTCTCTACCCCCCAGCCAGTGTCGCTGAGTGAATAGAGGAAATAGCTTAGATGGCCAGAAGTGTTTGCTTGTAATTCAGTTCAGGCCATCTAGAGGTTTTAAGGTAGGCGGGTGGTTCCATGTTCAGCGCGATGGGAGGTCAGGCACACACACCAACACCTCTGTCAGCTAACGCGAGGAAGGGAAACACACACACACACACACACAGATCCCGGCACCGCTGTCACCTGGGCCATCTTGACGTCAATACACCACGACTTTCTGGGCCTGAGGGGGAAGGGGGGGGGGGTCAAAGGTTATAGGTTTCTGCCACCATTGACCGGTCATGAGATGAAGATGAAAAGTACTGCACACATTGTTTTTTTCCAAATGCTGTGCTGCAATGTTCAGTCAAATCTGTCACATGATCCCACACTCCCTGAGCACATGCTGCCTCCCCTTCATTTGTTAATGTACGTCTCGCCTTCTGCTCCTATAATGTCATGTCACCCACTGGAGCATTTTAGTGAGAGGTGTCAACTGCCAAAAATCCTGAGATATTTTCTTTTATGTGGTTGTATGTTTGAATACTTCCTGCAGAGGAAATTCGGAACCAAACTTGAATCCAGTCCTTTTCTTCACTCAGTTTCTAAGGAGCTAAATAAAGCGTTCTGCGTATAAACATGGGTGGCACAACTCTGACTGTTATATTTCTTGCTATGTGTGATTATTGTCTTCCTTTGAAAAGGTGTTTCATAGCGACCTCAAACAACATCCTGTTTTAGGAGCGATAACGGTCTCTGAAATGTGCTTTTTGAATTTTCATGTGCTTATTTGTCAACTTAATTGCAGAAATTTCTTGCGAATGTGCCCAGAAAACATGTGTATGGCCTTTAATTTTAGCATTTTTTTTTAAACTAGGTGGAGTTGAATTTTGTAGTATTTGTTGACATGGCTGGATAATTGGATTAACATGGCTATAAAACAAGCTTGGGTTGGTAGCGACACGTAAAGGGAATTGTTGACCCAGGACTTTACGTGCACATTACTCACAGTCTGTCATTTCTAAGGAAGAACCCACACATGAACTCTCAGTGATATAATCTTCAGCATGTCTGTAACTGGTGACTAGTGGACACACTGACCGCCCATTACGGTGAAACAGTAACCCAGCACAAAGTTGGAGCTTGAATTAACAGCCCTTTTTAAATTCTCTGAGTGCTAATAATCAAACAAAAAAAAAAGACTGACATCTTTACACTCCACCACTCCACCACTCCACCCTATCCACTGCGCGGTGCTGTTATTTCCCGGCGTAGCTTCTGGCATCGTCCTGTTCTTGTGTCTCAGCCCCACTTCCTGTTGTTCAGTGGATTACGCCATCCACCGAGCGGCTGCCCTAAGCAGTCTCCTCCCCGATCTACCCCCCCCCTCCCCCACGCCCTATCATCCAACATCACATCATTAGCAAAGAATTTACTTCCAGAGACACAGGCTTTACAGCTCTGACAAAGAGAGTAAGACCCAACATAAAGAACAACCATCTGCTTAAATTTTTTGGACTGACACATCTGCCGCTATTCCCTTAACAATCCAGGTCCAGAAAGTAAAAATCCAGACCATGATTTACTATCAACCAACCAGTTGAGTATAAAGAATTACAGTCACAGAGTACTCAGCTTTTCAGTTGAAACAAAAACATGATCTGGATTTTTACTTTCTGGGCCTGAAATTTCCATCTCTGATCAAAACATGGTATTCTTTGCACAAAACTCGCCATACCGGCCAGGGTATCGCAGGCACATCCTATTACTTTTCCAGCCCACGCTTGTCGCCAATTGTTTTATAACCCCGCCCTCCCCCCTCCCCCCTTCGCAGGACAGCCAGCTGTTTGTCAGTGGAGGAAGCAGCTTCCGCACTCCTAGCTGCCTAATAACATCAGTGGCAGTATGAGACAGCTGGGGCAGTACAGTGAGGCACTATGGGTAAACGGAACTTTACTGGGCCCCAAGTCTCAAGAAAGTGGCATCACAGTTACAGTTATACACTTAAATCGCTGTAGGAGTCACTGCATATCAGTTGGTGTTCAGAAGCTGTGTGCCTGCCGTAGTAATCTGCATGGACGTTATGCTAAGAATCTCCTTGGTGGACCTGCCACTGGGCGGGAGCTGGGCCCAAGGCCGCAATGGGCATTTAGAAGTCTTTGAGATAGCTAATCTCTTGTTGGTTTTGGCTTCGCCCCAGTCTCTGGGATGGCATCAGAAGTTGTAGACGTTACAAGTCAGAGCAGAGGAAATTGAGGTGTGAGGTTAAATTGGCCTCGTACTCTGTCTGTCTCTCTGTCCCAGAATTAGACTTGATAGAGGAATATGTCTCATAGGAATAAATCAATCAATGAACAAAGCAAAGGTTTCACTTCGTGTCTGACGGATGGCGGGTGGGGTGGAGTACCTGGTGTAACATTCTTCTGAGGGAGAACAAGATGTTTCGTGGTAATTGAAACACCCTCTATTTTCAGGAAATTCTCCAATAACATTGTGTTACTGGACATTCTTTACATGTCAGAGGTTCGGTGGCTGTAACAGAGCAGTCAAGCTAAGGAAACTCATGACCATGTCACAAATGTAGCTGACTGCACTCCTGAGCATCAGACTGATATCTAAAACCATGTTCCTATGCCTTTTGCTCTAGAAGTTGTTACATGGGGCCACTCATTGCTAGAAGCTAGATCCAATTCTGCCGTCTCTTCTTTTGTGCCTAAGAGAACCATTAGATAAGATAACAGCAAATTTTCAAAACTGAGTGGTCTATTGTGTTGATTTCCTTGCCTTTGTACTTGTAAATAAGAAGACATGTTTGTGTCCGTGTGCCTTTATTTTTCAGTTTCATTGTTCTTTTCTCTGTATGTATGTGTGTGTGTGTGTGTGTGTGTAGCTAGGAAAGACACCTCTCCGAACCAAAGACGTGTAATTAACAGACCATTTATGGCATTGCATTGCATGACCAGATAATCAAGCTGACAATAGTTCCATTGGCATGCTTGTTCGTTAAGGTTTACACACCAGCAGCGTCCGTCTGGTGTCAAACCAACAAAGCCACAATAACAGAAATCTCCACACCAAATATACATACATACCACCACATCCACATATCAATGTAAACAAGTATCCTAACAGAAAAATACACCTAATGAAGGATTGAGCAGCAGGTATCATCAAAGATATAGTTACATACAAACACACGACTAGAGTTCAGCAAATGACTATGGATGTGGAAGTGAATTGCACCTCTACTACGCACTAGGAGGAATTTCTATCTTTAACAGCTTATAGACTGAAAGCGACGCCCTTTAGTTAGCCCTGACAGTTAGTCCAGTTACCTGGAAAGGTAACACCACAAAGCCATTAAGTCTGACACAATCTGAACCCAACGTGTCGCAGCTTGCGCAGGATCTCTCTTCTATCTCTGCGCAATCCCATAGCGTCGCGGCCAGCGGAACCCGAGCAATGGCCATTAGGCTAGGCGCGTACTCACTTTTGCGGAGTAACAGTGAAAGGTTGAGGGCGCGGACCACAGGCGGCGGAGGCTCGGTCAGACGTGTGCAAGTTGGCTGGTTATGCTCGCGCTTGCTCCAAGCTGAGTGCAGAGTCCTCCCTCTAGGAGTGCCGATTTAAAAAGTGCAGATGAGCTAAAATGACTTCACCGCGCTGAGTTTGTCTGGAAAGAGAGAGAGAGAAAGGAAATTACAGCCTTAAAAGGGCAAGGCCTCCCCCTGTTTGTCCCCCCCGCCCTCTCTCTCTCCCTTCTCTGTCCCTCCTTCTGTCTACCTATTCCTCTACATTCAGCCTGTCTCCCCCTTTTTTTCCTCCCTGTTAAAAAGTGACTCCTTATTTGGGAAGAGGACGGGAAGTCAGAAGCACAGAGCCAAAACGCTTGCTTTGGTCAACTTGACGCATTTTCCAAATACCTCATTGTACCACTTCGTCTGCAGAAGAGAGAGGGGGAGGGATGGATGGCTTTTGGGGAAAGACCTGGAAAGGTTGTTGGGGATATTGATGAGCATAAAACTGCCATTACATCTGTCCAGCTCTTTTCCATATTACACGTGTGTGTGTGTGTGTGTGTGTGTGTGTGTGTGTGTGTGTGTGTGTGTGTTTTTCACCTACCGTACTGTGCAGAAGTCTTAGGCAGTCAAAAGAAATGATGTTTAAATGATCTTCTAGCCATCCTACAAGATATCAGTATTTTTTTTTCTAGTAGTTTGTATTGTGTTATTCTAAATTTGCATGTTTTGTAATGTGAAATTGTGTTTTTGTTCTGAGCACATATACACTTGCTACCCAGATAAATAGCTTTAAACATTTCCTTTGACTGTCTAAGACTTTTGCACAGTACTCTATGTGGTACCACACATTGATTATAGTATTTGATTCTTCTGCAGATCAGTAGGTTATTTGCTCAGCTGGTTAAGCGTCATTGTGGTTAACATTCACTTGCCTGCACTGACACATTAATTTAAATCAGCTATTGCTAACGAGCAGGGCGATCATGTGAAGGACATTGGCAAACTTTGGAGGGGCTGTGATGTGAAACAGTCGAGGAGAAGTTGAGCAGGGAGGTTTGTAAGATGGGGAACAGAGAGAGCGAGCTGGTCATGATGAATGAGTATGGTAGCTTGTCCCAGCACTAGGCCAGCCCTTTTATGTCCAGGACGCCCGCTTGGGCCTGCATCTCGGTGTGTGCTTGTGTGTATATGACAGGGAGAGGGAGAGACACATGGTGTGTGTATCACTGCGCATTAGAAATTCCCTAAGGATGACCGCTACCTTCAGAGTCCAGTGCCATATTTGTGAGCATTTTCAGCTTAATCCCCACCCCCACACCACGTCTGCTTTATATCCTCCTTCTCACCCCCCCCCGGCCCCACTCCTTACTCTTCCTCTGAACATGTCCCAGAAGTTCAAAAGCTGGTTTGTTATAGCTTGACGCCAGTGCTTGGGTCAAAACATTAATTCTGTAGTGGCTATAAAGTTCTGATTGGGCGCTACAACTGCGAACCAAAATGCCAATTGTAATAAATAAGTAATAATAAGCAACATGAGAATGTTATATAGCCTTTCCACTATTTCAAATCCTCCAGCTAACATTTGCCGAATACATACCGTGTCAAAAGTCGTAGGCCGTGAAAGACAACGATGTTAGAATGATCTTCTTGTTGGTGTAAAAATATGATATTGTGTCTCTTAAGGTGTGTCAGTTAGTCATTTCAAACCCCCTCCGAAAGTCACTCTAGTATTGGCTGCAACCATTCAATACTTCAATACGGCCATGTTGACTGGACCACTAGCATCCCTTGTATGACTGATCAATAACTCAATGACTTTGAACTATTTTAATTCATTAGTCAAGTGACCAGCTGCTGATGAATACACAAATTCATGGAATGCCTGACGTGCCCCTGAGAAGAAGTTTGGGAACCAAATCTCTTTTCTGCTAGTCGTAGTCATCCAAGATATCTGTGACTTTTTGGAGAACAGAAGAAATTCCTGAAAGTTTTTTTTTTTTTAATCACGTTACTCTTAATTTACATATGTTCTAATGTTAATTTGTGTTTTTATTTAGAGCAAATATGCAATTACTACCCAGATAAATAGTTTTAAGCATTTCCTTTGACTTCCTAAGACTCTTGCCCTGAGCTGTATATGTTAGATGTTCCTCCCATACTGCTTGGGTTCCCTTCTGCAGTCCAAAGCTTATAGGTGTCTCTAAATTGCCGATAGAGTGATGGTGTGTGAGTGTGCACCGTCCTGTCCCATGTGCAGTGCTCCCCTGCATGGTGTCCTCTGTTTCCTGAGATAAGCTCCAGGCTCACTGTGGTTTCCGGGTGGGTGAATGGTTACATGTTTAAAATAGTTGCTTTGTTGTCGAACGCCATGCCTGTGAGTTTTACACAGTCGGTTGCTCTGTGCTGCTTCTATCTTCCTGCAGCTTGGTTTAATGGCAATTTCACTAGAAGAAATGCCACAAGAAGGTCTGCTGTATTTGCAGAGTGCAGTTGTAATTGTATTGCATTGTAAATGTGTTGCAAATTAGCACCAAATTACAGGAATTAAAGGGTCAAAGTATTTTCCCTCCAACCACCTACTAGGGTTGTAGTGAATGTGGCACCTATTGCAGGAAGCACCTTGGGCTGGGTCCCCCCCCGAACATCCCCATATGTACTTGCTGACTATATATAGTATATCGTCAGCTCATATCCCATCTAGGGTACACCCCAGCCTTGTGCTTTTTGTTGCGTAGGATAGGCTCCAGGAATCCCTGTGACCAAACCAGGAGAAGCAGCTCGAAGATGGATGGATGGTTAGATGGATGGATGGATGGATGGATGGTTAGATGGATAAGTTTGTTCTTTTGTGCACAGTTACACAGTTCAAATCATATACCTGACAGTGTAATGAGATGGTGCAAGTAAGTTAGTGTGTTTACAATGCTGCTAAGTACCTCCCTTATTGTTGTTTAAACCAGTGTTTCCCAATCCGGTCCTTGGGGACCCACAGCCAGTCAATATTTTTGCTCCCTCCAGGCTCCCTGCCAGACAGCCCACATTTTTGCTCCCTACGGAGCTGGGAGAGAGCAAAAACATGGACTGCCTGTGGGTCCCCAAGGACCGGATTGGGAAACACTGGTTTATACAGATGCCTGTGATTGTTGGGATAAGGGTTTTCCCTGATCTGATTTTGTGAAAAAAAATCATCTGTTTGTGTGCCCTTCCAGCCAAACAAGGATTAGAGGAAAACAATGAACAACACTTTGTTTGAATGTTTCAAGAAAACCTTCTGTTTTTCTGCTGAAAATGTGTGTTTATCCCTCACGGTCAACAGCTTCTTTGACCAGTCACATTATCTATTTCTTCGTGGTTAAACTGTAATTTTAATTATAGAATTTTAATTATATGACGTTATAGAATATCGATCGATTATGCTATTAGCCCTACACATAACTCTGCTCTTCGGATGCGTCCGAAGTCCCACGATTTTTTAATTATATTTAAATTATTACTTTTTTCCACTGCCGTTAAATTAGCTGTGGCTATGTTTTTTATATACTTTCAAAATAACTGCCAGATTTGTCATACCACATAATTTCTATTCTTTTTTTCCTCAACTTTTTTTCTATCTGTTGTACTTGCAGCCAGTCTGAATGTGTTTTTCACTGCAGTGTGTAACGCCTTGTCTTTCCTGATTCAGTTTTTTCGCTTCCTAAGACGCCTCCCTAGAAACTCACACCTTCCCAAGTAAGGAACTGGCAGTTATGCCAGCCCCCTCCGTCTGCATAATGATGATGTCACTGCTTGACCCTTGAGGCATCCCCTTGACGACAGAGTGATGGCATGTCGAATGAGATTTGTAGGTGATGTTCTACTCACACTAAGAGGCATTTGCTTAACCCTGAATGGCCCCTGCATTCTTCTGTCAATCCTGGCCTGCAGCAGAGATATGAGAACTGATTGTTTCTCTGTATTCGTTGATGAGAGCGTAGTACCCGGCACACCCCCTGCTGGATGTGAAGGTGCTTTGCATGTGTAGAATACGTTGGTAAATCTCTCTTGTGGGGGAAGGTTCCTCTAGATATGTGAGCGAGGGCTATTTCATTACCCTTCCCGTGTCGTGAGTTACACATGGTTCGAGTTGTATTCGTTTGTGAGGGGGCATGTTATTTGCGTCATATCTGGGCTTTTCCGTAGGTACATCTTGGTCGGAGCCTGAAGAGAGAGGGGGTGTTGGTTTGGGTGCAAGAATGAGAAGAATTCCTGTGTTTATTCCTCTTCCTCTCTCCAAACAGACTATAAACCGTGACCCTTACCCCAGCCGGCTCCAGCTACAGCACCTCCAGCAGAATTCTTGCTGAGTGTGTTTACATGTTTCTGTATGCTTGTATTGATGTCATCTATCAAGTCTGTTGAGTTCGAATTTGTGCAAGATATAGCCAGAGAGAAAATGCATTTGGATCTTCTAATGTGACTATGAGCCTCGTTCACTGCAGCTATTGGCCGCAGTAAATATTTAAAATGGTCCTTTTATGAATTTCTAGAGAAACAGTTCAGAGGGAAAAAAAAAAATAGGAGTTTATGTGATGCGGTGGATAAAGAAATATGCTTGTGACCAAATTGTGTGTCTGTCTGCTATGAATCCATCTGATTATCTTCAGAAGAAAAGGCCAACCTGTAATGTGGAAGGCTTTACTGCGAATAAATGAAAAAGCAGCTGTGGGTCGAATCTGTGTTCGGTGATGCCTGCTTTAGCACTGACATCAACTAAAACATTTTCCTACACATTACTGGACCCAGAAGGTTTGGGGTTGAAACCCACAAAACCTCGGTTCTAACTCCAAACCGTGTTAAAACATTATTGGAGTTAAAAAAGTAGCAATGAATGAGTAAGATTTTCTCAAGGAAATGTGGAAATTCATTCAATACATCTCATTTATTTCCAAGTGCTACCGTATGATGTTAATGATCTGAAGTCTGTATTTAGCTATTTAACAACTCATCCTTGCAACAAAAAAATGACCTTTATTGTAGCAGTATTCAGGTTTGGTATGACACACCAGGTTGTTGCTACCCATTCCCTCTAATTTCCTTCATTTAATCCAAGCGCGTCTATTTTAGGAATATTTTTACAATTTTGCCAGTTACAGAAGCTGTATATAGATACATGCTGAGTGGTAACACTAACAAAAATTATGTGCAATGGGAATCATCCATACATCCATCTTCTAACACCTTATCCTGGTCAGGCTCACAGGGTTGAGAAGAGTCTAAGCGAAAATGAATCATTTACTCTAAGTTCTGTGTGTGTAAGTATGAATATTTCATTGACTGTTTAATCATATCTGCGGTGGAATGCCTTGCCCTTTGCGTGATTTTAATGTTTTTGTTAAAGGTTAAAAAAAGTTATTCTTGAATATCAATGTCATTCTTTTTGCTTTGAATGACATTACATATTGTCAGTTCTTCAGTGTTTCATTCTCTGTCCTCGTTCCAGGAACAAAAACACATAAGTATGTGTGTTTTGGTGTTAGGTGGTGCCAGACTACTTGGCAGGGGGGGTTGCTTTTAGAGGTCCAAGGTCCTCCTAGAAGACATACAGCAGGTACCCGGAGAAGGTGTTGCGCTGGTTGTGGTCATTGCAGATGTACCTCCCGGACATAAGCTCAACATAGACCTGATCTCCAGTCTGCAGCTGCAGGAGAACCGTCTGGGTGGCGCTGTCTTCCGCATCCTCCCGGTTGTCTTCCCACACCCCTGTCATGGCCTCACCGTTCTTCATCAGCTGTACCATGTGGTAGAGCCTTAGCCCTGCCGTCACGATGTCAGAGTACGCGGTGAAGGCGAAGGAGTAGAGGCCGGCACGCTGCGCCGTGAAGGTGCCTGGAGACCGACGAGGAGAACAACAGGAAAAGTCAAAGTATCTCTATTATCTTCTTCAGCTGTACATGGGTCATAGACTGGGATGAAGTTGCGATCTTGTTGATCACAGTACAAGAAAATCCATGTTAAGTAGGATATAAACATCGCATTTAAACTTTGACAACCCAACTATTTAAATCTGAGACATGGATGAAGACAAAGGCAGAGAAATACAGTTTTAAAACAAGCAAAAATATATATATACAGTTGCCTAAATGGGCATGAGTTGTATGGGCTGGAATGTGCAGTAATAGATCATAGTTACAGTATAGAATGTGCAGTAGGGATTTTTTGTTACAGTTTTGGGACTGAATGGTCTGCTGGAGAATAGTTACAAACGATTTAAAATAGCTGTCCATGACACAATCTTCAATTATGTGTTAATCATGTATACCACATAATCATTATTTTGACTAGATTGCTGTCGGGAGCCAGTGAAGCGATGCAAATCAAACCAGTCGGTTTAAGTGAAAAAAAAAAACATTGTGTGGTACTTGAATGGTAATTTAAGAGTCAGTTTCAGAGCACTGATCACTCTTGTCATAGTGATAGAAAGTATCCTCTGTCTAATATATGACTCTAAAAGGAGTCGGCGGTTTTAGCTGGAGGATAAATACTGGTAAGATGCTCCTTCTTCCTGTGCTGGTTTCTCTTACCCAACGAAGGATTGTATGCATTTCCATCATTGAGGGTGATGATGCTGTAGGGGATGGGCACGTTGCGGGTGAAGGGACCAAAACAGCGTTCAGGGTAGAGTGGGGGACGCATTGTCGCTGTAAACGCTACCCTCATTCCATCTGGGGGGAAGGGTGAGTGACAGGTGTGTAAGCCAATGATAGGTTGCAGAATTTGGGGCGCCCATGACAAATACAGGATCATGTAGCCTCAGGCAGCGCTGGAGAGTAACTGGTTACGTGTAATAGTGTCATGTAATTAAATTACAAAATAAATGTAATACAATAATCAAAATGTTAGTGATTACAAAGGGGTTACCTCTGAATATATTCTTTCTGGTACAAAGCTTATATATAGAATACAATGTTCATTTTGTTGCTCTGCATCATTTTGCCTTGCAGAAATGACTTCTTTTGGCATATTTCCAGACAACATGGGTCAGCAAAGCCGTTGGGACAAATTTGACTTTTCAGCTTTTAGCTTTATTGCCCGTTTAAAAATATTTTTTACAAAAGTATCAAAAAGTAATGAAAAGTAATATGTGATCGAAAAAGTTACGTTCCTTATAACATTTTAACCGGGTAATCTGTAACTTGTTACATTTTAAAAGTAACCTTTCCTGCACTGTCCCCAGGCACAGACCTCGTGTGACATACCTATGACCGTGCTGATGTCGCTGCTCAGATGGGTGATGCTGTCCCAGATCTCTACCAGATTCTTGAAGGTCTCTTCCTCTATCTGGTAGAACCTGTTAGCCACACAACAGCACCCCGTCTGACGCCTGAAGATACAGTCACAGGCCCATTTTCCACAAGGGAGCTCTCCATGCCAGCCCACTGAGGAACAGAGGGACTGGAGTTACACTGTGGTATATTAGCGGGAGAGTCAAATACATCAATAGCATCATCGTGATAATGAAGGCCTACGAAGGGCTTAGATATGGGTATGTTAACAATGTGATGCAAGAGGCTGAAGTGAGGTAAGAGTGAAAAATTATGAAATGGAGGAAAATAAGGGAAGGTTGTATCAAACGTTAAAGAAGAATTACAAAGCAGAAAAACGGTGGTTAAAAAAAAGAATGAGACATAACATGATTCATAGTAGAAAGGTTAAAAATAGCAAACATACTCCATGCTAGATAAGGCATGCTGATAAAAGGACACTCAGACGTGTCACAGTTCAGGCAAAGTCACAGGCCTTACCCGCAGATTCTCGCATCAAGTCAAAACTGAAGGCTTGAACTCCAACACAGAGAAACAGCACCCCCCAATGGCGAAAAGACATCGCAGCCAGATTTTTCATCATCTTGAAACATGAAGAGATGGGTAGAAAATAGTTCATGCTCCCCATAAAATTATATAATTTTACGTTTATTTTATTGAAAACAAATTAGTATTATGGCAGTAGCTGGTAACATCACTGCCACTGAGTGCTTTATCCCACTATTCCTGTTCTTACTGCATCTGACAAAGACAAGCAAATAGTTCTAAATGAATTTGAAATATTTTAAATATGCAAGTATTGTAGATTGATTTTATCACTCAGTATAATATTTTTTGGATTAAATTTGGATTTTACTTTGCGGTTCAGGGCTCACAACTACTGGCATGGGGAAACAAAAGCATGCATTTAGGCTAATTGGTGCGTTTAAATGACCTATAATGTGTGTGTGCCTGCAGTGAACTGGCATCCCATCCAGGAAGCACCAAACTCTGCTTCTATAACCACAAACTGATTATCAAATAGAATTTAATAATATTAAAAAGGATTTATTCATGTTACACTGACATTGAATAAACCTGGGAAGTGAGTTTTGTGCATGTGTCAAATATTGCTGACATATTTTATTTCCGCCTTTTTACTTATTTAACATCTTGACTTAAAATGAATGGGATTATGAATGAACCTGGTCTGAGGTTTCAAATGAGCCCACCAGTAGATGTTCTGCATCTTTGGAGACTCTGCACAGAGATTCTTCCGGAACCAGGCGCTCCACAGAGGAGCAAGCAAAACACTAACAGGAAAGAGTTTCACATCCTACAGGAAGACACCAGTTTCTAGACAATTCTTTCTCGGCGTCATGGAGACACTGTAGCTGCGTGATGCCGACCTGGTGTTAAGGGAATGAACTTTGAGCTGCGTTTGTGTGTACTCACTGTGTCGCTGGCGGCAGCCAAACTCTCCTCCTTCTCACAGACCCAGGGAACCCAACAGCAGGCGTGTTCTATTCCCACTCCATACAGATTCTGGCTTGGGATGGTTGGGTATTTGAGTTCCAGAAGCAGCCCCACCCCTCATTCCCCCCCCACCCGGTGATGGGAGATGAACCACTTATAAAGGCTACCAACAGCAGTGGCTCATTCTGCATCTCTCTCCTAAACCCAGATCCAGGACATCTGATGTCCAGGACCAGATATCACTGACATATCTAATAAATGGGTTATAATATCTAGTCTCTCAGGAACCTCTTTTCAAAGTCACAATACTTTTAATATGTCACAGGTGTCATATTTTATACCTGAATCCTTCTCTTATTGTCTCCTATCCTATCGCATCTTTATCGTGCCAAGACATTGGGTGCTTTCTGAGCAACCTGTTAGTCGTGCACTTCACTGTAAACACACTGACAGGTGATACCAAGCCATCAAAAGGGGGCCTACTTTTGAGAAGGTATCGAGTGTTGTCTGGTTTCTAATGTTGGGTCGTCTTCTTCTCTCTCTGCCGTTGTCTCCAACAGCCATTAGTGAAACATGAGACGCTGCCTGTACCCGTGTCCCAGTTATAATTCAGCAAGTTATAATTCAGAAGATGCTATCACTGCCTTTCCATGAAGAAGTAATCCATCCATCCATCCATCCATCCATTTTCTGTAACTGCATGCCCTGTTCAGGCTCACAGAGAGTCTGGAGCCTATCCCAGATACAATATTCTTGTGTATATTCTGTCCATTTTATGGGTAATTTCTTCGTAATGATCTTATGTGATGCAATGTGTCTAGAATGGAGGTTAATTAGCCTGTTTGAAGAATAAGACGGGGTAATATTTTCATTGGGTTTAGGCGAAGGACCACCTTTTTGCCTCCAGAATTCTAGCAAGATCTGATGCCTTGTGTCTTCAGAGATACCGTTCTGCAAACCACTGTTGTGATGAGCTGTCATTTTTGCACTTGTGGCCATATTGTTAGTTCTAACACGTCTGGCCGTTTACCTCCGACCTTTCTCATCACCAGTGCATTTTAACCCATAGCACTGCCCCTCAGTGGAAGTTTTACGTATCACATTATTCTGTGTAAATTCTAGGCGGTACAGTGCATGAAGATACCATGCTATAACCATCCCGGCCTGTACCAGCAGTCATTCCACATTTAAAACCACTTCAGTGACATGTTTAGTCTTTTCTGATGCTGTTTGTAGTAACTGAACATCAGTCTACATTTGTTATTTAACAGGTTGCAGCCGCAATCGCTGTTTGGGCAAGCAGTTGTACCTAATAAAGTCACCATTTAGTCTATATGAAAAGCATTGCAACTAACAGTGTTCAAAAAGTATCCATCCATCCATTCATCCATCTTATAGCCTCTTATCGTGGTAGGGGAGGAGGTGGCTACAGCAGAATAGAGCACAAGGCTAGACTACACCCTGCACCACAGATGCTCACACTGAACCACATCTTCTAGGCCAGTGTTTCCCAACCCAGTCTTTGGGGAACCCCGGACAGTCCACGTTTTTGCTCCCTCCCAGCTCCCAGCCAATCAGGAACACCGAATACCTGGTACAGGTGTGATGGGAGCTGAGAGGAAACAAAAACGTGGACTGTCTGGGGTTCCCCAAAGACTGGGTTGGGAAACAATGTACTAGGCAAGACAAATTTTTCTTGTTTTACGCATAATTCCATTATTTAAATATATGAAATTCTCAACTCTATCAACCATGATCATAATGTGCCATTGCTACTATCAAGTAACAACATTTTAGAAATGATATGGCTAATATTACCCATGAAAATCAATGGTTAAACACACACATATTCTATCTACTTGTGGAAGCAATATTTATTGATTAGATTAGAGAAAATAATGAATACATGGTGCAAATAGGAATAGGAGTAAATATTTATCAGTTTTACTTATTTTGTATATTTTTTTACTAATCTCTCTAAAACATAATCTTGCCTCTTTTAAGCCGCATGACTAAAGTCTCATTTAACATGACAGACATCTTTGCTACTTCTTCAGAATGGAGCATGTTAATAACAGAAAAGTTCCCCTTTTGTCTGGTTTTCCAGTTTTTCTTTTTGCAGTTGAACAGACTGACAGTAACAGCATCTGCAGTATTTTCTGCTCATACTTCAGCGGAATGTCTGAGTGTATGAAACACACACAAAGCAGAAAGTAAAATCAGGAATAATATTTATATCATAAAATCACATGTGCGAGCTTGACAGAGTCTGGGTGTGGCCAAGTTAATTTAGGATGAATGACCTGATTTGCTGGAATTGGACCTAACAGGCAGGTGAGGGATGAGGTGGTGGGTGGAGTCAGTCCTGATCCTTGACTACTATTGGCCAAATCATCAGGCTTAATTTGCATAACTAATTGAAGTTTGGGGGTTGGTGCTGGAGCGCCAGTTCTGAAAAAGTCATATACCACAACTAGATGTCAGTGGGGTCAAAGGTCATAGGTCGCTGGTCAAGCAGCAGGGGAGAGGAGGTCGCAGCATCGGCTTCAGTCAGTGGCATAGAGCAGGAAACCAGTGAAGGTGTTGAAGTGGCTCTTGCTGTCACACAGGAAGCAGCCAGGGAGCAGGTGGACGGACACCTGGTCCCCCGCCTCTAGACTGACGGCCAGCACGACGGTGGCGCTGTCCTCCTGGTCCTGGTCGTTCCTCTCGCTGAGGGAGGCCAGCTCCCTGCCGTTCACGCGAAGGCTGCCGCAAGCAGCCAGTAATGCGCCCGCGGAACCAGAGTCGCTGTACATAGTGACCGCCAGGTTGTAGACGCCCGACCGCGGGGTGGTAAAGATGCCAGTGGCCGGGTTATAGCTCTCGCCGAGATTGATAAAGACGCTTTGGTACATTATGGTCACCTCCTGCCGCAGAGGGCCAAAGCAGTTCCGGACATCCAGCAGGGCCACAGAGAAGGCGCTTCGGCTGGCTGCGGCGTTAGGAAGAGAGAGGAAAGTGAGGCAGTGAGATGGGATGCTCCCAGTGGGAGTGGAGCTAGGGTGGATAGGCTGACCGGGCGCTCACCTCGTATGCCGTCGAGGGCCGCCTGCGCCGTCTCCAGCTCCTTCCGCAGTTCGGTCAGGCTCAGGTTAAAGAACCGCTCCATTTTCCACATGTGCCTATGCATCACACAGCAGCCGCAGGATGCCACGTCGGTCAGGCAGACTGCAGGCAGACAGGCGCATGCTGTCTGAAGGAGCTCCATGCAACCCCCCTCCCTGGCCTCACCGCTTCGCCACACCCAGACTGTTCCCCTGACTCACTGTTTTCCGCATTGGGGTCTGTGGTGTCAGCGTGTCCCGGGCCATTCCAGGTGTAGTTCCAGTTCTCTGTGAGCACGGTCCCCAGCAAGGACAGCAAAAGGATCCCTGAAATGTCATCGCATCACACATATCCAAAGCGACTTACAGTGGACATTACAATTTATGCCTGCTCTCTGGCATTCGAACCCATGACTTTTCACACTGTTAGTGCAATGTGCTATTTATCAAGCTACAGGTGTATTAGGTAATTTCAGTCTGTCTACATGACAAAAACCATTGGATAAAGGAGGAAATTATCATCATGATGCACTTAACCGAAGGCAGGACTGTGCTCACATACATTAAATGCATGCAGTATTATAACCCTCAACCAGAAACACAGACACCAAAATCACGTGACGGGAAATTAAAATAAAAATAACATGTATACATGTAACCAGAATAACTACAGCGTAGCCATTTCATATTGAATGCCCATTAGATCCGAGCCAATTTGGATTATACTAAATTGCACTGCGTTGGAATTTCATACATATTCGTACTGAAACCACACAATCAGAATAGGGCATTTGTCATTCGTTCAATCAAAGAAGGGAATTCTAAATAACTACATTTAATGACAGATCTAAAAAGACAAAACCATATTAGATATATATGTAGAAAGAGACATGTATCATTACATGATTTATATGCATGATCACCCAAAACATAATAGCTCTTTCATTTGACCAATGTAGAAATAAATTAGCTACTCAGATAAACTGCTAGAAATACAGGATATTCCAAAAGCATGAAAAAACAGAGAATAAAAGATTAATTGTATTAAGTGTGACTTTGTTGGTAATTCTCTAATGAAAAAAAAACATGCATATTAGGATAATGGTGAGGCAGAAAAGGCTTCATATTACTGCAAACTCATTAAGTGACTGTCATCTATCACGCAAACGTAGAGTAACACAAAGTATAGCAGTGAAACACCTTACTAGCGCCCAATTGACAATAGTTTAGTTCATTTTTTTTATTAGAAAGCTTCAGGTAAGCATGTATCACGCCGGGGCCTGGGCAGTCTCACCTCTCATTTTTCCAGAGTGAAGGTCTTCGTAAGCGAGATGAAT
This sequence comes from Mormyrops attenuatus, assembly GCA_026777985.1. Classification (NCBI taxonomy): domain Eukaryota; kingdom Metazoa; phylum Chordata; class Actinopteri; order Osteoglossiformes; family Mormyridae; genus Mormyrops; species Mormyrops attenuatus. The sequence continues at coordinate 8,387,578 of JAODKC010000039.1, forward strand.
GGGCCTGGTAAGGAATCTCAAGGCTATAAAGTGTGAAAGGACTCCACCCCGCCAACACCCCCCCATGCACGCATGCGGGGAAATGAGAGAGCCACCTGGGAAGATGTGTGGAACATGCTCTGTGTGTGTACTTCGGTTTTCTAATGCAAAGCCGTTCTCACCACTCTGCTGAAGAGTGCACCATCTTGCAGATAAGATTAGTTAACACATAATTAATTGATCCCAGGCAGAAATTCTTTGCATACAGCAATAAGGTACATAAAATGCACATAAAATGCAATGAAGCAACAAAAACAAAGTGCAAAGACAGTACAAAAAAATACAAATAGAGACTGAATTTTGTGTACATCCACAGACTTGGGGACATGAGGATGATAGATGCAAAGAAAAAAATGAAACTGTGGGAAGTGGCCCAAGCGAATGCCAGGATAGAGAACGCGGTAACACTGAGGAATGCCAAAAGGAAGAATGTCAGCTTCTCCACTGAGAGGGACAATCCTAGAGGGAAAATGTCTCAGGATGCAGGATAGCTCATCTTCCTTTATGAGGCTGCAGTATTATTCCCACTAGAGGAAATGATCAGCTATATTTCAGCACTATGTAAAGAAGGTTTAAAGTTTGATGACCTATAGCATTTTACGTATATTCTACAGAATTTAACATCTGGAAGGACCTCACCTTATTCACTGATGGAGTTAAGCACGAAATCTACCACTTACATCCTTGAGCCAAAGTCCCAACCCAGTCCTCGGGGAACCCCGGACATTCCACGTTTTTGCTCCCTCCAAGCTCTCAGCCAATCAGGAACACCGAATACCTGGTACAGGTGCAGGGAGCTGAGAGGAAGCAAAAACGTGGACTATCCAGGGTTCCCCGAGGACTGGGTTGGGAAACACTGGGATATGGGGTGGGAATAATAAAATACTGATATTATAATGGGTATTATGTCCTTCAACATGTAACAGCTGTTATGCTGGCTATGGTAACTAAAGACTGTTGGAATGACAACACCCCCTTCCCCATCTAATCCTTAGTCACTTCCCCCCCTACACAATCTCCCCACCTATCCAAAAAAGTCTTAATTAAAAGCCCAATTTTGTGTGACTTGTCTTGATGTAGACAGGTTTAATTATCCGTGGGCAATTTTGGAGTAAACCCAACAAAGGATAGCCAGCTTCATATGAAATGACGTCAAACTATGATAGTTTGACGATGATTTAGCGGGACATTATGATATTCCTTGATCGGTCATTCTTTTTCGTAATTGGTCGGTTTCACAAACCAATAAACATGTGCCTTTCTAATTAAGTCATATTCGTATATTTTTAATTCTTGGAAACAATCCAGGAGATTCCCGTAAATCCCCAGAATCACCGACGATTCCCGTCTCAGCACCACGTGGTCAAACGCGGAAGCGCAAACAGACGTTTAAGGGAGAGGCGTATTGATGTTGCTTATTGCGAACTGCAAGCAGGAGTGACAACTTCACATTTTGGAAATAGGTAGGCAGACGGATTTATGTAGCATTGCTTTTCATGTGTTCCATAGTCATACAATAGTTGCAGTTCATATTGTATGTTTCGTAAAGTGTTTTTTTTTTCTTTTTCAGTATCTGTACTCCTCCTGTGAAGCATTTTAAATATATATATATATCAATAGTTCTGTTTCAGATTGCTTACTTTAACAGTTCTTAAACAAATGTTCAGTTTATGACCTGTAGTTTCAATGTGTCGATTTTACAAACTTAAATCTCATGCATTAGTCTTCCAATGGATGATCCGGGACATGCGGAAAGCGGTGCGCGTATGTAATGAGACGGACATTTTCAGATGTGCGTAGGTCCTTACGGATGTTATGGCGTGGCGGCGATTGCCTGCAGTTAAAATTACTGGTAACACTTTACTTGACGGAGCACAAATACTATAGTATTATCTTATTACTTGTGTATTATTTAACCACAAACTAAGTCTTAATTATATACTCCTGTCATGTTCGTTCATCATTAATAAATCGTGACGCATGCTTTATCCCATGGGGTTGCTATATTTGTTACTGTATCTGTTAATTTTGTAAATCTTTTTATTTTTACGATAAGTTGTTAATTTGAAAAGTAAAGGAAAAATAAGAAGAAAGAAAGAGAAAAATATATAATCCCAAAAACTGCGGGCGGTAAATCCTTGAAGGCTCTGACGGTACATAATGTGGTTTCCCTTAACTATGGGCGTGTCCTGTGTGTGTGGAAAGGTACATGATCTAAAAACAAAAAGCCCTTATGTTGGGTGAGCATACACCACTGTTAGAAATATACTGCACCATACATTTTACCACAACATTACATGATAGTAGTTAAACTGTGAACACAATACAAGTGTAGCAGGGTCGTAAATAAACGGTCATGTTCAGTGTAGTGGTCGAAGTCATGAACGATTCTACAAGTTGCCTGTTTATTTCTCTGGTGCTTCTCAAGTCTCACTGCTGCCCTAGATTGGAGAAAAGGTTACTAAATGTCGATCCTTCCCACCCTCCTGGCTCTGCAGTGGATAGATGCTCTAGCAGGTCAAAGCTATATTTCCAACCAGAAATACCATCATATCATCAAAGAATGGCAACATACTTTCGTAAATCCTTGGAACTTTGTGGAGAATGGTTATGGTGGCTGCTTATGTCAAAACAAGGGGGATTTATGGCTCAAATGATAATATGTGACTAGTCAATGGGTGTGAATCAGTTTGGAGAAAATGGCGGCTCCGCCTTGAAATGGTATTCAGTGGGAGAAAGAATGTGACAGATGTCTACTGCTAGTTGAGTAACTTTCAGCTAACGTAGAACAATAACTTCAGTGCAAATAGTCAAACAAATGGATTTGTTGAGTAATTAACTTGTGAGCACAGCTGTTCAACTGAAGGATATATCTGTAAATGTAAGATTATCAAGGATTTTGGTAGTGGTACAATATCCCTCCGAGCCTGACATACTTTACAGGAAGAGGCTCAGAATCCATTATCCTCTCCGGGAGTGGGGGTCACAAACGATTTAAACGCAAGGGTGCCAATAATATTGAAACCGGTATTTTACAGAAACAAAACATACTACTCAATAATATGTTTTGTGTTTGCAAAATGTGTTAAAAGTCTTTGGGTTCCCCAAATTCCTGAACGGATCATTTTGAAGCATCGTGTATTGTTTTATATAATGCCTTTTGCCCAGTTTTCAGGACGGGTGCCGATAATGCTGCAGAATCCTGTGACCCTTACCCCTTTTTGATTTAAATGAAACATTCTTTAGATATTGGCCCATGTCAGATGTGTGCAAGCAGATTTGCAGACTGGAGATAAATTGGGGTCAAAGGTCACCCATTCATCCTTCTATCACCACCATTGGAACACAGCAGCCCCACGGTCTGGTCTCTATTGGTTATAGGTCAGTTGATTTGGTGACAGTTAATAATCAACTGCTTGACCTTTTCTAAAAAAAAATAAAGAAAGAAAATCAGTTAAAACTCCAGAGTAACATTTTAGACACAGGGGTGTCAAAGCGGATCAGCGGGTGTCTTACCTCGCACTTCTAGGACTGGTTCTGGAATCGTACTTCTGTAAGTTCTCACCACGTTTGACTTGTTTTCTACCATGGTCCAATTTATTACTGCTTGATATCTAACAAGGTGAACATGTTTTTTAAACCAAGTTAGTGCAGAATCTGTAATAAAAATGTATAATTCTGCCTAATTCAGGAATTTTGTGTTTCTTTTTAGTGTCACATTTCTTCGTTTGACTAAATGGCGAACGCGTGTGGATTGAGGACCCTAAAAAATGAACCAGGTAAAAAACGTGTGCCGGCCGCGAGGCACACTCACACATTAGTGTTCTGAGCAGATTGCAAACTCAAATATAGACATTCTGAAATGTTTTTGGGATATTCTGCATAAAGGAGTGATACAGTCCCTCTCCAAGCCTGACATACTTTACAGGAGGAGGCTCAGAGACCATTATCCTGAAGTGGGGGTCACAAACGATTAAACGTAGGGATGCCAATAATGTTGAAACCAGTATTTTGGCGGCAAATTAGACAATATTGTTTGCTGCTAGAAGCGTTATGGATTGCTGTGCAGAGTGTAAGCTGTAACACCACAATTCTCCATATATATAACTGTTCAGCATTATAATATTTGTAGGTACTGCTTCAGTCTGTGCCTGAAAATTTAGATTATGTGTAATATAATTAGGTGCTGCAATTAATACATGTGTGTACTTATTTCAAATTAGTGGGTGCTAGCCCATACTGTATACTGTAAAACTGCATTGAAATCTCCAAAAACAGGTAAAAATAAGATTTTAAAATGTGACACGTAGAATGTTTACAGAGAGGCATTAAAGGGGCAGTTTACCCCAAAACTGAAATAAAGATTTTACTGAGGGTTTTTAGTGTTGACTATCCATCTAGGTCGAGGGTTCCCAAACTATGGGTCACGACCCAAAATGGTGACCCACCGCAACCGTGACCCAATTGACCATGAAAAGCCTAATATATAATATGGCAGACGCGGTGTGGTCCATCTTACCAAATAACAACCCTCTGCAGAGGACGCTAAAAACTGTGTCATTGTCATGTTGAAACTTCATGGTATTGGATACTTTCTATCCAATCACAGCGGTCTGTTTCTAGTCGTTTTAATTAAGTGCGCGCATACAATCAGTCAGCCATTCAGTCAGAAGACCTAGTGTTTTAGTCGTCAAAATGTCCAAACGTGAATATAAAGAAGAATATATTTCACTTGGTTTCACGAAAGCTTTACAAAATGTGGAGGAATGTCCTTAATGCGTTTTGTGCGGATACTTATTAAGTAATGAGAGCCATGTGTATAAAAACCAGCATCCTATTAGTAATTGTTTTTTGTTTTTTTTTTAACTCTTCCAAAAACTGTAGAAATCGAGCTGTCCCCCTATTTTATACGACAAATCTGCCTTTTGGGTCTCCAGGTGAAAAAGTCTGGGAAGCCCTGATCTAGGTTGTTCTGCTGGGAGTTATCTTGTTCTGGAGAGATTGGCCGTAGAAATGCTGGTCTTCTCTCGAATATAATAGGAGTGAACGGCATTCTTTCTGTGGCGATTAAAGCGGCAAAAACATACACTGGAAAAATGGAACGGCAGTGTCTCTTGCCAAAAATCATGATAATCCACTGACTTGTAGTGAGCAGTTTAATGTAGGAACTATTTTCTGTAATATCACTGCACAGAAGATAAGAGCCTGAGTTCTTCTGTGAAGTGATACTATTGGTTTGTGGACTTCGGTAGAAAAAAATAGTTCCTACATTAAACTGCTGAACAACTGTCCCTTTCAGCTTGAAGTTACACGAAAAAATACTAATGTATGTTTCTGATGGACAGTAGAAGCATAACACCCGTGTGTATTAAAATGGCAGCTTCCTGTTTCCCTTCTTGCCCTTCATTACTGTACTGTCCTTATCGCTTTATCACTCGTCTGTATCTTA
>JAODKC010000039.1:8409656-8454348 GCA_026777985.1 Mormyrops attenuatus
TGCCCGAAATGCATTGACAGAGACATTTCAGGGATTTTGAGTCATTCTGCGCTGCAGATGGGTTAATTGCGTTAAAAAAATTTAATCAGATGGATTAATCTGCGTTAACCTGTTAATTTTGACAGCCCTAATTATAACGCTAGACTAGTTAAGATGAGCATGCATACAAAAAGCAAAAGAAATTGACAAAAAAAAAATGACAATCATGTACTCCCTGGACAACCTCATCACATCACCCCCCTCTAATCCCTACTCCTCCCACACCTCCAACCTCCATGTTTAGCCCCCGCCCCCCCCCCAGGCTTGGGCAGTATCGGAATTCTGTCAACTGAAAATACAATGTTTTGAGTTACCAGGCTAACAAGACAATGTCTATGGCAGCGGCGGTGGGCCGGTCCCAAAACCATTCAGGGAATACAACAGTGCAGCTAAGAATCAACGGTGGGAACTGACACCATCCGTATAAGACAAAAAAAAGGATGGCATGGTGTCTCAGTAGGTAGTGTTGTTACCTTGCACCTGCAAATGGGGGGTTTGAACCCTCCTTGTGTACATAAATCTTACCTATTTTTCCTGTGTTGGGTTTCTTCCTGCAGTCCAAAAGTAGGCAGTTAGGGTAATTGGCTTCTCTAATTTGCCCATTGTGTACATGTGCCCTTTGATTATTCCCTTTGCTTTCTGGAGTAGATTCCAGGTTCCACAATACAGTATTGTTTTGGTCAATGAGAGTCTATTACTGCAGATGTTTCTGTGGTGGTCAGAGGCCTTTCCTTGTGAAAAGTTGCAGGGGTAAATGAAATCTGTCCAGATATGTTGAAGGTATTGGATGTTTCTGGGGTGATACGATTCATATGCATGTTTACTTGAAGGCGAGATAAGTACCTCTGAACTGGCAAATTTTTTAAAAAAGGGGAACCAAAGGGTTCCTTCTACTTCTCAGCTTACATTTAAAATCCTATACTGTGGTACTGAAGAGGAGACTCTGCCTGATGATCAAACCTAGTATTCAGGAACACTACAGATTCCTGGCCTGGCCATGGAATAATGAACCAACAATTTCTACTCTGACTTACTGATCGACTAAAGTTTCCCCTCATTTTCTTTGTTGATTCTTGTGCATTTATTCCACACCCTCCCAGTCATCAAGCCAGCATCATGGGCAATCATTCCTCTCTCCCTTCCTTGGTCTACCGAGATCCATCTCAGAATAAAAACATCTGCAATCAGAAGCTTTTAAATAAGATCCACCTCTCCAGCTTGTGTGCAGTGATTTACTGTTGTCTTTGCACTTTTGTTCTCAAACCCTGCCACAAGAACAAGTGGTGACATCCATGATATTTGCAGATCATGACATCAGACCAGGACCTTCACCATGTACTCAGTCGTTTAATTCTGAGTGTGAAGCGATGAGCACCTCCAAATCTAAGACTATGGAGTACCCTTGAAAAAGAGCAGATTACTCCTTTCAGGTAAAGTTTTGTGGGAGCATTCCCATTAGTAACAGTAAGAAGAAATAAGACTCGTTTGTGCACGTCTACAGACATTGAGCAGGTCTGTGACGATGAAGCAGGAACTAAATCAAATGACACTTGTGCTTTTCTGGTTTGCCAAACCCGAATGAATTTAATTTGTCACCCAGTTTATGACAATGACACATGCAAAGTGAGTTTTAAATATCCATGAAAAGTTGATCTACCAGGATAGTTTAAACAAGTGGCTCTCAAACCAGTCCACATTTTGTTGTTCTACAATGTACACCAGTATCATCCATCCTGGTCCTTGGGGACCCACGTACAGTCCATGTTTTTGTTCCTGGCAAATACATGGATTGTCTGCAGGTCCCCGAGGACCGGGATGGGAAACACTGATTTACACACATATGTCTAAGAGGCTTTATGGTTGCCTTTCATTACCTGCTGGCATGAACATGTGGACTTACAGGGAGGGGATGAGGATCTGCTTGAGAACAACTGGCCTAAAATGACACACATTCAGTTTGCAAAGCAACATAACTTACACCTGACAATAATCATTACTATCACCATAAGTGAACCATTTCATATCGTGCTCAGTCAAGTTCACACAGAGTTACACTAGAACCTGCTCCAGACCAGAACCTAAACCCGGGGTATAATGGCCCAGAGAAGGAAGCCTGGACCCTGTGTAGGAGCTGGACCTGGTTGTTAGAGACTCCATAGAATGACAAGATCCCCATTTGCTGGTCTACATAGACCCCAATGCGCCGGGCCTTGGGACCAGTGACCGCAGTCTCCTTCCCAGAGTGCCACACTGAGAATCCAGTCCCAGACCAGTATAGACCCCATGACTGGTTGTTATGACCCAGCCTGCAACTATCATCTGACCCCTTCCTGCCCAGTTCCTTGTAGGTGACTCCAATAGTGACTTTCTGGCCATTCCACTCTACCTCCCAGTAGTAGAGGCTCCCAGCCAGTGGCTCCCGACATAAAATTTGCCGCCAGTATTGGAAGCGGTCAGGGTGTTCCGGGTAGCCCTGGCTCTCAGCCCGCAGTGTAGCCTTTCTGTCTTTCTCTGACACACGGATGTGGCGGTAGGCAGTGTTGGGATCCAGGGTTGGCTCAAAGCGGTCTGTTGGGATAGAGGGAATTTTGACATAAAACCTTATGTCAACAAATAACCTTACGCAAATATCTACATTGAGCATCAATGCAGTTTAAGCCATATGTCTTCCGCTAGAAGGTCTACAAAATTTTTCCTTTTACTGGGATGAAGACATGAATGAGACTGAATCAGATTTTTGAGACAGTGGATTTTTATCTTTACAGGGGCGGCTTGGAATGAATTACAAAAGCTAACCATATAGTATTAAAAACTCACATTTTAAAAGTTCATCTCTTGTCTTGGGCTCAAAGGCTGTTGGACTGCTGCTGGCGGAGGCTTCACTCACTGAAATTAATTTTTCAAAAACCAGGTCCATTTATTTGACCTGGTATTGTATCTGAAGCCTTTATAATCTAAAATAACATACATTTCGGAATGATACCAGTCAGGACAATATTCTTGGTATTCCCTTGTCAGAGGTGGATAGTTCAGGTCCAGAAAGTAAAAATCCAGACCAAGATTTCGTTTCAGCCAACCAGTTGAGTATAAAAAGAGTCAGTCACAGAGAACTCAAGTGGCTGGTTGAAAAAAAATCTTGGTCCGGGTTTTTACTTTCTGGACCTGAACTATCTACCTCTGACCCTCATTCTCCTTCCCCTGCAATGTAACTGGATTTTAATACATACTGTATGTTGCTTTTGATAGTGTTCACCTGTCATTTGGAAAAGTTGCCTCACTTCATTTTGAGCCTCAGCACCGGCCTCGCTGGACACGGGAGGTAGAGGCCCTGCACCCTTCACTGTGAAAAAGAAAAATGTTCATGTAGCAAATTCCAGCCACTTGGGACACACTTATAATAACAGACCTTATAAAGATGACATTTACATAATGTGATTTATTTATTTATTTTTTTATCTAAAATCGAGATTGATTCAAAGATCACAAGAGCTGAACGGCACTCCCTCTGGAAAAATAAGTAAAAATTTTCCTGAACCAGAGAGCATTAAGCAGACTTACATGACTGGAGCATCCTCGCCATACTGACTTTTAAGAGCTCCTGCAGCTTCACCCTCAGCTCCGCCAGGACGGCCTTTACGGCCCGGAGGGCATACTCCGAGTTTGCCCCCACCTTCATATCTCCGCCATCCTGGAATGGAGCTTCCAACATCTGGAAATTCTGGACAGGCACAGAAAATATTCATACAACATGTGCAGCAAGCTTCAACTTTACATGGACTCTGCAGCTAAGGCAGCCCACGTCCAGATCATCATGTTAGGAGTGTTCTCTACATATGATCACCTTTAGGAATACTTAGGATTCCCAGTTTCTTCACATGAAAAACATTTACTCCACCTGAAAGCAATAAATCAGGGTTCCCCAATTCCATTCCTGGACAGCAATTCTGCAACACAATTTCCAGATTTCCCTGCTCAGATACACCCACTAAACATGGCATTTAGCGGATTAGGAAGAGTTTGAGCAGGGAAATCTGAAAACTGTGTTGCAGACTGGCCCTTCAGGACTAGTTTTGGGGAACCCTGCAATGAATTAACCAAGTTTAACAGAGGTATCTAATATATATATTATATATATTATATATATATCAGTTAGGGATTAAATAACTACAGTAAAGAATAAATATATCTATCTATCTACCCATCTATCTATCTTGTCATGACCCAATAGAAGCCAAACTACGATGACCCATCTGAGAGTGCCCAGGTACCTTCAGGAAGCAAACACTGTCCTGGATGCGCATCAGCCTGTGCAGTTCTTCATCCCTCCTGCGCAGCTGTGCCACTTCCTGCTCCAAGCGATGGATCTGCCCCTCACAAGAGGTGCTGGCTGCGCTCTCGTGGGAACAAAGTAGCTCGTTCACTTGAGTACTCATCTGTTCCACATTCAGTACCAGCTCTGCAAAGATCTGACCACTTTCTCGCTGTAGAGCGTGAGAAAAGTCCTGAAACAAGCATATTTACAATGAGAGAGGGTGACAGAGAGCAAACTAAAATAAAAAAAAGTTACATGCAACATTAGTTTTAGACAAGTGCTTCACAAAAAAAAAAAAAAAAAAAAAAAAAAAACAACCTCAGGCAAAGCCTTGTACAAACCATATTGAAAAATACCTCACAACATTCCTGCCATTCCTCTGTGTGTGTGTGTGTGTGTGTGTGTGTGTGTGTGTGTGTGTGTGTGTATCTGGGGGTGTTTGAGTATCTGCCCTATTTCAGTCACAGAAGATCACTGTATTTGTTTTTGGCAACCCAGAGGGACACCCTCATGCCCCACACCCTTTGCAAATTTTAGCAAAAGGTGCCCCCCCCCCCCCAAACACCCTAGTCGACTACCTGCCCCTAGGAGCAGACATGCTTTAAGATTATATAGCCCACGTAGGTACAGGGGGTGGAAGATGTTAACATACCTTGTAGATTCTAGCCGTCTGTGGTAGACATTGTAGGTCTCTTTCCCGCTGTTGGATCTTTCTCTGCGTGTCTGCCAGCATCTTAGCTATCTCCCGCTTTACAGACAGAGCACAGGCATGATTCTAATCGCCTCAAACCAACCAGACTGCAGTCGTGAAATTTTAATACACAATGTTACTGGGACTATAATGTTGATGAAGCCATACCTCCTTCTCCTTTTTCTCCTCTTCAGGGCTGACAACGCAGTGACCCTTATGCCCATGATTCTTGCACATGTTGCAGATGCACGCTTGGTCATTGCGACAGAATAGGTCCAATGGGTGCTGGTGATCAGGACAGAGCCTTGGGTTCCCAGGGAGCTTTGGGTACAGACTTCTCTCACCTGGGCCCTCGTTAATCTCGTCACCTAGCGGAGCACAGGGCAGCGATGGTGCGGGTGAGTGAGTAGGTGCAGGGCTTACCTCCTGCACCCTCATCTTCAGCTTCTCCATGGCTTCCACCAGTAAGGTGTTCTTGGCCAGCCTGGGCCGCGGGCTAAATGTCTGCCTGCACTGGGGACAGCTGTACACTTTCTTTGCCTCCCCTCTGTCCCAGTGGCTCTGGATGCATGGCAAGCAGTAGGTATGTCCGCAAGGGAGAGTCGCAGGTTCCTGCAGCGTCTCCAGACAGATGGAGCAGTTAAATTCCAGCTCTGAACACTCTGAAGATGCCATGGGAAAGAGGGAAGGGGAAAACTGGGAGGAAAAAAAATAATCCTAGTGAAAGATCTGAGGAAAATAAGCCAAAATTGTTTGAGGATGTGGAGCACAGCCTGTGAACGAAGCAATAAGCAGAAAGAAACCCAGGCTGGGAACTTTTACTAAGTAAGCAGAAACTGCCTCAGATACTGGATAAGCTGGAATTACAGCCAGTTTTCTGGATCATCTGCATTCTTTAAGTGCTGTGTTATGCAGCCTGGAACCTCTACCACAGCTGATTTCATAGCACAGTCATGCAGGGAAAGGGGTTCAGAGGACCACCCTGCTAGACCAGTTAGGCATTATCAGTCACAAGAGAGAACAGCAGCATAACATGCATTTTTCAGTAAGCAAACCATAACCTGAGGTTCAGGCTAGTATTTCCTTTCACTAAACACTGTAGTCCAACCACACACTAGGAAATTCAACCTGCGTTCCCCGCGTACCATTTTCTTAACTTCATTAGCTACACACCACAACAACAAATGAAAATTCATTTTTGATTAATGTATTTTGATTATAAATCCTCGTATTGACAGACTTGTTCACACTTTGCCACAACATAGAAATAAAATCCATTATTATGTGGTAATTATTAAGAATACCAAGTCTTCGGTGAAAAATTCTGTTTAAGGTGTTATATAGGTCTTGCTCACAGTTACTTCCTTAAGAAATGTAAACTGGATGCCTTACCATAATGTAGACATTTATTTTATGACTGTGGGTATTCAAAATCTGTCCTTCACAAAATGTCAGTTTTTAAAAATTGTTAAATTGGACATAAATTTATTTAAAAGACAACATTCTTGCCCTTACATTGGCATACTTGTAATTGATAGCTATTTTTTTTTTTTAAATAGCTCTTTTGGGAAAAATTCTACAAATAAATATTATGCAAAAAGTTGAAGGCTGTCAAAGGAAGTTATGCGTAAATGTCAGTGTCACTCCAGTATTTGCAGTAAGGGTTACAATACAACTCTGCATTTGCTTGACCACAAGCACATCACGTCTGGCTAATCAGAACCTCATCTAGTTATTAATTTAAGTGAGCTGGCGGTGGAATTTAAAGAATACACGGGGTGTCCCCGAGCTGAGGCCTGGGAGCTGAAGCAGCGTTCATCAGTGAGATATCCGTTACAGAATAAATTCTTCTTACATTCTATTGCTTTAGACATTTTCTTTACAAGTCTAAGACTTTTGTACAGTATTGTACATCTAGGGTTACATCAACTAAAGCTGTATTGGATTATTTTGTACTGATGTGAAACTACTCCCTATTCACATTTTCTTAATAATAACAACAACAAGCAGATAAAACATCTTTTGGAAAAACATAATGTAATCTCACTTCAAAGACAGTAACACATTATTGCTTGATATACGCAGCAATGAGGCTAATATAAATTATTCGTGTATTCTGTATGATAACATTCAGTGCAATACCTCATTGATATATATGGAAAAAAACGATAGACCCCGGATGGAAACACGGAAGTTAACAAGAATACTACAAATCAGCTGCCGAAAATGGCAAAATAAGTGCTGCGGCGATATTTATTATCGCTTTTGTAAAATATGTAAAAACAATTTAAGCTAGATTAATTCGAGCCTATCACTTTAAAAAATGACGCATTAAACCCAAACGAAGTCTTTCTTCCGCCATAATAGATTGTGACAGCTGAAGAGCTACTGCCGTGAAGTTGTATCTAATTGTACTTTATATTTTCAAGGTGAGCACCACTTCTTGCAGTTAAAATATTATTTGGATTTGATTTGCATATCGGATTCAGCTGTCATTTTGAACAATCATTTTGCAATATGCACCTATTTAAGAAAAAACGTGGAATGAAGCCCTTGCGGTTTAGGCCTGATCCTCCAAGTTTTCTGTTAGTGATACGTCCTGAGTTTTTGCTTAATCAAAGGTCTAATTCAGCCATGTAATTTATTTTTACACAAACACGAGCTGCAGGCTTGGTTGTTTTCATGCAGTTCTCAATGGGGCTGCATTGTTTATAGCAGGAATCTGATTCTCTAGTTTTATTGGTGACGGTACCATAAAGATCACGGTTTCATTTATAATTTAGGCTACATAGTTCAAGGTGAAATGAGATTAATTAGATGAAAAGGAGCAGCATATTGCACTTGTATAGTGCGTTAGGGCAAATGACAGAATTAAACCTGGCTTATTATGCTGTTAAGTCAACAGACTTACCTTGACATTTGTGGATTCTCCAAACTTTGGACGTTTCGTCACACTTATATGGGTCTGTCACCTTTGGTCTAATTACCTATGGTATAATCACTACCTGCGTATCGATTGATAAGCCGTGTTCGGTTATAAATTCTCAGCATAACTGGATTTAAATACCGTTGTGTCTCTACAAGTTAAAAGATCGTTGAATTTAAATGCGACATTTGAGCAAATTGGCGTAGAAAATTCTGAGTAGACGCTAGTTATTCAGTGTCATTCAGTGTCAACACTAATTGATGGGTTTTTAATTTATCGATCATAGTCCATGATTGATTAATACGAATGACGCTGACCGGCATTGGTTTCTGCTGCTGGACAGATTACGTTATTTCATTTGGAATATACGAGTTTGATTTTCACAATTTTTATTTCTTATTTTTGTGGTTTACAGTGATTAAGGTGATATACATTTTTGTAAATTCAGCCTTAATCATACAGCGTTAATCTTCGTCAACATATGGATACAATAACTAAAACATACTTAATTTTTTTCATTTATTTGAATGGTGACCTGCCGTGGACTGGCATCCCATCCAGGGTGTACCCAGGCTGTCTGAGATACTCTTCAGGTCCCCCCCGCAACCCTGAGCAAGATAAGTGCTTGGAAGATGGATGGATGAATTGATGGGTGCATTTGAATAGTGACATATTTCCACAGCTACATTAAGAACTTGTACTTAAAACCAAATTAAAAATAACCGCTATTTCAAGATGTTTAGGTGTCCATTGTTGCAGACTTCGTCATTCTGCCATAAGTCACAGACACCGCTGCTGTTCTTCAGCGGAATCCTGTCTGAACTCCTGCTTCTGAAGCAGGGCTGGATAAGAACTGGGAAGTTTTGCAGTATGGGATGCTCCTATTCCTCCAGTCCACTCCACATCAGAGAAAAGAGAAAAAAAGCAACAGGGTTACCCAAGCGTCAGCAAGTACTCTCTGTGCCATGTAGACAAGGTCTCTACTGGCTTTCCTTTCATAGCCTAAATCACTTCGCATTCAGGACAGGTGTTGGTGTAGTTTCTGGGAAACTTTACCAAAAGGTACCATTTCAAAGACTGAATCAAAAAGGTACCTTCTTAGACAGACAGTTTGACTCCAGAGGACAGCTTAGCACAAGAATTGTAAGCTTACTTCCTTCCCTGCATTCTTGGACACGGCCTCTCTTTGAACGTCTTACTGGGAATAATACCAAAAAATGTAGGCGGGCGGGTCTTAATGAAAGCCGGTTCTGTAAATGCCAGGGGGAAGGCGGCCAGAACCCGGCCACAAATGTGGAAACTACATATAATGTTACCTATGGTAATGAAAATGGACAACAGGGTTTGTTTGATAAGAACACTTGTTCAAGCTGGACTCCCTCCCCATCAAAGGTCAGGCCTCACAGTGATGGTCAGATTCCCATCAGTGGCTTGTGGGCCCAGAGCCACTGTCTACACCACAGTGCTGCTGTTCCAGTAAGGACCGATCCCAGGCAGGCAAGCCTTAGAGAATGCCTGTCTGTAAAGAATGAAGCACGGTGTCGACGTGCACTAGAGCCCAATGGGGCCTTGTATGAGAAGGACTGTCCGGGGGTCTGGGCGGCAGTGCTGGTCTCCCTGTGCCTGGTGGAAGGCGAACCAGCCTTCCTGTTCACCCTGAGGTCCAGCACTCTCAAGGGCAGGCACAAAGGGGATGTCAGGTAAGCTACCCTGGGCTCAGTGAGGGAGAAATCTGTGTTCATTGTTTTTGCCTTGTTGTTGTTGTTGTTAATTAATGTCTAGGACAGGGTTCCCCAATTCCGGTCGCGGAGGGCCAGTTTGCAACTCAGTTTGCAGCTCTCCCTGCTCACACATACCTACTAAACCTGGTAATTAGCAAAGTTTAGATGTGTTTGAGCAGGGAAATCTGCAATCTGTTTATCGGGAACATTCCTTGTTCTCGAAAGATGTCTAGTTTGTGTATTTGCATTTATTAGGGGTGGGGGGAATTTTCAGTTAAAAATTCCCAATTCTTCAGGTTGGTAATTTTTATATATCGCTCCGAACTCAAAAATAAAATTTGAAATATTAATCAAATGTAGGTTACTGTAATTGTCTTGGTCAGATTTGCTGCTGCTAATGTAGGCTACGTACTGTGCAAAAGTCTTAGGCAGTCTAAGAAAATGATGCTGAAATTATCTTCATGCTGGTGTAAAATTATGATATTATGTCTGTCAAAGTGCATCAGCTTAGTCACTTCAACATCTCTCCTAAAGTCACTCCACACCCAACAGCAATCCATTGCACTCATTAAACTAATTAAATTGATTCATTAATTGAGCTGTATGTGAAATGTAACACATACATGGAATGGCTGGGGTGCCCCTGAGGAGAGGTTTGGGAACTGAAGCAGTGTTCATCTAACCTTCCAACAAGATATCGGTACATTTTTGGAGAATGGAGGATATTCTTGTTAGTTTTTGTTTTATTACTCTTAATTTTCATGTCCTAATGTTAAAATGTGTTTTTTTTTCTGAGCACAAAGAGCTTTAAACATTTCCTTTGAATGCCTAATACTTTTGTACAGTACTGTATGTTTATATATAATTTATGCATTAAATTGTACTGTTCCATGCACCTTTAAGCGCTTACTGACATCACTCTAGACTTCACTGGTCTGGTGTTGCCTTCATAGGCTGGGTATGTTTAGTCACCTTAAATTGAGGTTAAATGCGGATGACCTGCTCAGCTTTGCAGGGGGGAAGCGGGATCCTTCGGACAGAGATGTGGTCGACACGGCGCTGCGGGAGGCTCGTGAGGAGCTGGGTATCACTGTGGCGGCGGGCAGCGTGTGGGGTGTACTGAAGCCACTTAGGGACTGGGTGAGGACATACGAGCCGCATTCAGAACTTAGTAACTCTCTTCAACCCATAAGTACTGGTCAACACAGTTGTAAGCTGCATTGGGATGAACTTTAGTTTGTCCGTTTCACCCCACAGAATATATACGAATTATGGGTGCGACAATGGTAAATACCTGCATTTGAAAAGGAGGCAACGTAATATTTTTGATTGAGATGTGTATCGTTTGTATGTCATCTAACAGTCCTGTTCAGAGATCCGTTTCGCTTCCAGTGTTTCAGTACATGTCACTCCCTGAAAATGTATGAATGCGCTCAAGTATTAATTGCTGTTTGGGTAACATCTTACTTAAGGGGGCAGAAGTAACTTAGCTGCTACTGAAGTATAAATCAAGAGCAAATATAGTAACTGCATGAGATACATGAACCGTTATGATTAATGATGGATGAATATGAGATCAACCTGTAACTAACACTTAGTTTCTGGTTAACTAATGCATTAAGTAAGAATGTACTACTACATTATTTGTGCCCGCACAAGTAAAATGTTACCGTTGCTTAATTTCTTTTTTTCAGTCAGGAATGATTATTGCCCCTGTAATAGCTAATCTGGGCCCCCTGGAGGCATTAAACTTCCGTCCAAATCCTGCTGAGGTAATGATTGTCAGATTAATTTAGTGTTTATGCATGATAGAAACTGTTGCATTTTTTTTCCAGTATATTGAAGTCAGCCTATTTCTGCCTTATTACATAACCACTAAGCTGCTCTGTTCTCCTCCTCTTAGGTGGATGAGATCTTCACCATCTCACTTTCCCACCTGTGCAGTCAGGAGAATCGTGGCTACACGCACTTCCGGAAGGGCGAGCGATACGGCTACACCCTTCCCGTGTTCCGCAATGGAAAGCACCGGGTCTGGGGGCTCACGGCCACAGCCCTAGACCACACACTCAAAGTCATCATGCCCCCGTAATGCCCAGAGACAACAAATAGCATCAAGGCTAATATGAAATATAAATTTGATTTTATCCATGTCTGAAATGGCACAATTCATTTATGTAGTTGGACTTTGTTTAGACCTGTAGGATCTCCATTGTGTTTGGGGCCTACCAGTCTTTCTGCCAGCTGTTGATGTTCCCTTTGCACTATACTCCTCTAGAATAGACATTTCATGCCACACGTGCAATTGTTGAGCGGTGTGACTGACCAATAAAACGGTTTAGTATTTTGAAATGTATTTTTTGTTGTGTGTCTTTTGACTGAAAATAAAACTTATTTAAAAATTTGAAAATGTAAAAAAAAAAAGTCATTTTATAAGAGAGCAGTCACATGAGTTATGCTTTATCAAATATTTTCACAAGTAAAAATCGAGTGTGAAATTATATCCAGATATTTGTGTGCAGTTTATTTTTAGGTCGTTAACACTTCGAAGTTATATACACTTTAAGAAACTATTTTCAAATGAATCAAGAAGCAGTGTTTGAAGCCAGTTTTAACACTGTGAGAAGCACAATATTAAGATATCTGATGTGCTTTCATGGAGTGGATTAGTGACAACTAATTATGTCCTATATTCTTTTTCGAAATGCAAAAAAACCCAAAGTTTTTGCCAGAAAAACCACAATTTTCAAACTGTTTATGTGAATAGTTTTCCAGTACGTGTCATCCAAATGCACAGAATCTAGGCCGATGCAAAGAGCTGTTGCGAGGTGCTCTGTGTGCGTTGGTTGTGGTGCAGAACCTCAGGTTCCCATGAGCTTCTTGTGGTATCTTAAGTTCTCATAAGAGCACAAAGTAGCTGTAGTATTAGGCGATGAAATAAATACTGTGATTGTCGTCATTTTGGCCTCTTTGAAGAAGGACAATCTTGCAATGAGGTTGTCCTGTAAAAATGGCTTCAAGCCTGTATCACACTCTTACTGACTGAACGTCAGTTTGCTTTGAAGGTATTAAATTATTTAAAGTGCCTTTATTCTTTAAAGCAAACATAATAATACAGGCAAAGCATTGTGGAGGTTAATTAATTTGAGGTAGAATGACAGATGTAATGGGTATTTGCTCATATCACTGCTGTGTATCATTTATGACACAAAGTCATTGTTTTTACATTGTGCTTCAGTGCAGTGGTTCTCAAATTATGCAACAATGCTACCTATTGGTATGCAAGGGTATCTGTGTTACAGGGCTGAATTTAATGGTGCAAGGGTATGACAAATGAGAACCTGCAAAGTGTTACTGTCCTCACCAACAAGCCTCAACCCGCACCCACATCTTTAGTCATCATCACCCTCAGTGTTACAAGGTATAAAAAGTCTGAGAACTACTGCTATAGTGCAAGAATTATGGAAAATTTGTAACACATTCACTCAGCTGGAGCAGAATTTTATATCACACCCAACATCAATCGTAGCAAAAACTTCTGTGAAAGAAGTGTAGACATTACTGAGTAAACCCGAACCGTTGGTGTACATGTGACAAGCTTCCAAATGTCATAAACGTCTGTTTTCTTCACGGAGTTTTTGAGACAACTCTGCGAACGTAGCACTAGGAAAGAACCACATCCTTTAAGAAATGAGCCAACTCAACAAATGTGGATGAGACAAACAGGTTGAGACATCAGGTAACATGAACATGACCTTTAAAATTTGAAACAAATGCAGACATCAAAGTGCTGTGGTTCCGTTTTCACCAATAAATGAACAATAAATAAATCCTTCCAAAGCAAACAAAAATGATTATAAGCTCGAGTCCTGTTGAACCTTTATAGAATGGTGCAGTTCTTTGTACGACACGCTTGATCTTGCACGTAATAAAGGGCTTCCATACCTACTTAACTAATCTCGTCGGAATGGTGATTTAGAAAATTTCTATGACCCTTCAGTTAACATGTTTAAGTGGTTAACATAATTCAGTGGCTACCTTTCCTAGCCCTATAACTATTGAAAATATGGTTGATATTTTTAACATTTCCTAATGGAAAAAAATACTGGCATACTTAATGCAAAGTGTTTCTAATGAGCAGTGAGTCTAGTGAGACTGAGTTTTAGGATATCAGAGAGTGGGTCATGGTCCAGGGGAAGGTGCTTTAGTACAGTGATTCTCAAACCGGTCCACTGGCAACCCCAGATGGCTCATGTTTTTGCTCACTCACATTTCGCTGGGAGGGAGCAAAAACGTGGACCGTCTGGGTGTCCCCGAGGACCAGTTTGAGAAACACTGCTGTAGGAGATGAGATCTGAGGGCCACCTTGGGAGCTAGGGTAGGGCGCACTCCACCTGCTCCCGGCCATCTGGAAAGAGCAGGCAGTTAAAGGGCCAGCTGAGAGTCAGCAGCTCCAGTGCCTGGCTGCACTGCTGCTGCGTGCTGACACAAATGGAGCGGCAGGGCTGCAGTACGCCACCCTGTGGGCTGCACTGGGGCACCACTACTGCACAAACTAGCCTGCGCAAGGCCTGGAAACACGGTAACTCCATCAGCACCTGCCAGAATGAGACACAGATCACCAGAATACGAGTTTGTTTTATCACCTGTTTTTGTGTGTGGGCATTTTTATAAGGCAATGCATGCACACTTGTATTAGCTTAATTACTGAAGCATTTTTTAGTATTTAAGCTTTGTTATATAATCTGAATTGTAACACTTTTGATACCTTCATAATGCATTCATACCTTCATATGCATTCATAAAGTATAGCTATATCGGTATAACTATTTATGAAAAGGCAAAACACATATTAGCCATGTTTATTAGCACTATGAATGCTCCATGAAGCACTCATCTATAATGCACTATAGATACCTTCATAATGCATTATACTGACCATTATAATGTATTATGAAGGTATTTACAGTGCATTATAGTTGAGAGCATGCATGATGCATAATAAACATGTCTATAATGTTATAAATAGTTTTAGCCGTGTTTATAATACTTTATGAATGCATTATAATGTGTTATGAAAGTATCTATAATGCATTATGATGACTGCTTTAAGTGCTACCAGTCTTAATTAGAGCTTTATTAACAGCTTGACTAGTTGAGGTGTCAAACTGCCCACTCGGTGCCTCCAGTGTCAGGCTCACCTTGTATTCTTGGAGCACAGCGGAAGCCTCCCTCTGGTCAACAATGGAGAGCCAGATGTTGGGGAATGAGGTGAAGTTGTAGCTCAGGCCGTGGCACATCTCCACCTTAATTGGCTCACAAGAGGAAGCTAAGGTAGATGGGGAGAACACAATGAGATGGGTTCATGACCTGGCCTAAGATTTGGATTTTCTAAAAGTAAAATATAATTTTGTCATTAAAATATATATTTTACCATAATTTGTTCAGTACAGTTCTAGTTAGCCAATTAAAGTAATGTGTGTTGTACATTATATTTTAATGTGTGAGAATGGCTCTGCAGGTTAGGACTGATCAGAAGGTTGTCGGTTCGAATCCCTTAGCTGGAAGACTGATGCTTCTGTTAGGTTCTTGAACAAGGGCCTTAACCCCAATGAAGCCAGGGCTGCTGTCTGAGTCTCACATGTATATTTATTTGGACAAAAGTATTTGCTAAATAGATGTTGATGACCAATGACTTTGACCAAGGATAAGAAGTTGGAAGATGGACGGCCAATACTTTCTTGCTTGTTTATATAGCAGAATATTTAGCAAACTGATAATTCCATCCTATTCTATCCTTTCTTCAAAGGCACAAACAGCAGTTCCTTCTTTAGGATTAGAGCCAAAACCATATCTTCACAGGTATAAGTCTTTGACCTTTGACCATCCTCTCCTGTGTATTTGCAGCAGGGATGGAGGTGTGAGAGCAATGCAGGGAACTTACTGAAAGGGACGTAGGTGGTACTGCTGCAGCCATGTTCGTCTGCACCATCTGCACAGTCGCTCCAGCCGTCGCACAGCCAGTTTCGGTGTACGCACTCCCCACTGCCGCAGGTGAACCGCTCTGGGCTGCAGCTTCCTGAATCTGAGGGAGCAGATGTCAGAATGAAACCTTCAACCTGTAAGCCACGGCCACAATGCTCTGTCTCCCAGCCAAATGGGGTTATCATTTCTGTTTGTAAAATTCCATTCACACAGTTTCTATTCATCAAAGGTATGATTTCAAAACCTCATAATAGTTTCAATTTCTAATTCACACGGTTGACTTTGACTTCTGACAATTATTTATTAATTATATATTATATTAATTATTGTATAATATTTAGATTAAATGCAAGGGTGTTGATTTGGGTATAGAGAGTTTGGCCATGCCCCTATCATGTGGGAATACCATGTGTGTTTTCGGGGGTGGGGGGGTCCGGGCCTAATTTGGTCCCAACTAATGTTTATTTTCAAACCAAACCTAGATCACTGTTTCCCAATCCAGTCCTCTGGCTCCAACAGTCGGTCCATGTTTTTGCTCCCTCTGAGCTCCCTGCCAGACAGTCGACATGGAAGGGAGCAAAAATGTGGACTGTCTGGGAGGGAGCAGAAATGTGGACTGTCTGGGAGGGAGCAGAAATTTGGACTGTCTGTCGGTCCCCAAGGACCAGATTGGGAAATCCTGCCCTTTATTAAATTAAATCTAATTATTATGTAGTTATTTAGTATTAGGTGATGAAATAAATACTGTGACTGGGTGGGTTTTACAGGCATTTTTATAACAACAGCCAATGAGAGCAGAGCACACTCTCTGACAGGGCGATGGCCTGGTATGACGCAAGGAAGCCACTGTCCGCTACGCCTTCATCAGCCACAAACAGAACGGTCATCACAGGTCCGGAGGAGGTTAGCTCTGGGGGCCGGCTGGTGCCACAGAACCTGAGACAGGCAGAACACAGGTGTCTTCCTCACACCTCTCTCAACCACTAGGTGGCTCCAAATACCAATAATCTGTGTGGGACACCCTGCATGTGCTCAGCCATGCACAGGCACCACACATATTCCACATGCCAGCTTTTGAACATCTCATATAAGCATTTTTACATATTGCTGTCCACCCTAAACACACAACTATTATGCTTTACGTACCTGAATTTGAAAACAGTGACACTTCCGGGAGTCTATCTAATATCTGTCTATTAGTGATGGCCAAAACGATGCTTCATGAACCATTTGCTGTTTTTTTGACCCCGGTAGATTTTGCTGTCTGTTCAAAAAATGGGCTGAAAGCATGCCCCCAAATCAAGGCAAGAGCACCATCTAGTGGGGTCAGAAAATACAGCAAATGAGGCCTCGTTTTTGACCGTCTCTACCCTCTCTTTTTCTGCATTTATTACTACTTTGTCATGCTTTGTGTTAAGATATTGATTAATAAGATTAACTTCATTAGTCCCAGCAATCAAAAAAGTTAAAGTGTTCTCGCCTATTGTTAGCATCTTCGGCTTCCTGAAAAGCGCTATAGATGCACATAAAATTTATTATTATTATTCTTATTATTGTTGCTGTTGTTCCTATTACTGTTGTTGTTATGAATAATAACAACAACAATAATAACAGCAGTAGCAGCAGTAATAGTAATATTAATTTAGAAGGAAAAAACAAATATTTAAGCACAATGAAACGATTAAACAACTGTTAACAAAAATTGATTTGAAGAGACGGCATCGGACCTGCCCAGTACTTTGCCGTCCCCTGTGAGTCCGCTGTCATGCACTTCGACATAATCGAACTGGCACGTGTCCTGACTTTCCAGGCTAAAGTTGTGGAACTTCAGACTGATAACATGACCCTCTGCAACAGTTATCTGCCACCTGCACAGCTAATAGATGAAGAGCGAAGGACAGATTTGTGGACAACTGTATGAAATACCAGCCAGTTGAACAGGTCTGTGTTAATAGGTGCTATGATAAGGATAGCAATTAGGACAAGGGTTATTAGACAGGCATGTATTTACCTGGAAGCTAAGGCTGGTTATATAGTACCCAATGGAGACCAATTACGGTAACACTTTACTTAAGGCTTACTTTACTTACTCGTTTTTAGTCATTTATAAACACATTCGTATCAGACAATAATGCATTTATAAGGCATTATAAACGTGGCTATAAACATTTATAAAAAGGCATAACACATTACAGCCATTGTATTATGCATTATGAATGCCTTATGAAGCTCTCATCTATTGTGCATTATAATGCAGTATAAAGCATCCTTAATGCTTATACTAACCATTATAATGCATCATAAAGGTATTTATAGTGCATTATAGTTGAGAGTTTCATAAAGCATTCATAATGCATAATACATATGGCTTTAATGTTTTATCCCTTTTGATAAATGTTTATAGCCATGTGTATAATGCTTTATGAATCCATTATTATTTGTCATGAATGTGTTTATCAATTACAAAAAAAAGGCCTTAATAAAGTGTTACTGGGATGATTTATATAAAAGTACAACTAAGGGTTTAAAAGGTACAGGTTTACCTGCTGGTGGGGGTAAGGTTTGGGGTGGTTTGGACTTGACAGTGACCCCTCTGATCCAGTCATTTGCCCTCCACAGTCTATAAGCCAAAAGGTACAGTGTTATTCGTACCCGTGCCTAAAAATACCCACACCCTGCTCCCAATGGCACTGGTCACTGTACCTTACTACTTGTCGATTTCCTGTCAGTCAACTGACAATATATGTATTCCACTCTTTATCCTGCTCCATCATTTATCACCATTGTTTACATTAATGGACTACGTATATACACCCTTTCCCCTTGTTTTACACTTAAAATGATCTTGAAACTCTCCCCTGTAGTTAGGGAACAGTATTTTGTGCCACTTTATACCTCTATACAGATGCTATGACAATACAATTCTACTTGATGTTATGTGACAAAGCAAAGAATTTCCTCGTGTTAATATAGTAACTATGACTGAATATCAGTTTGCTTTGAAGGTATTAAATATTTTACAGTGTCTTCATTCTTTAAAGGAAACGGAATAATATAGGCAATGTGTCGTGGAGTTTACTTAATTTGAGGTAGAACAGCAGATGTAACGGGCATTTGCTCATATCACACTGCTGTGTATAATCTATGACACAAAGTCATTGTTTTTACAGTGTACAGTGCTTCAGTGCAGTGGTTCTCAAAGTAAGCAAAACAGCAACCCCTAGCGGTACACAAAGGTATCCCTATGAACAATAGGGAGTCTTGGTTGGTCCTACAGGAGTCCGGCAGTAATTTGGAGCTTTGCTATGTTTGTCTTCATAGCTAGCCTGAGAGCTTAGGTGTGCTTCACCTTTATGTTTATATTTGCAGTTGGCCTCATCGCTGTGGTCCTGGCAGTTGGGCTGCCCGTCGCAGACAGACACAGAAAATACGCAGCGCCCGCCATCACAGAAGAATTCATCACGGACGCATCCCTCTGAGCATCGTCACACAGAAACACACACAGGGGTCACTCTTACAGAGATTACAGCCTTTACAGAAACTGCAAACCACACCTATTATAAACACTTAATGTTCAATATCATTAACCGCAAATAAATTCTTCCCCCATTCCTAAAATTATATTCCAAAGCCTAAGATGTACACTAGTGACAAGATTTGTGGGAACACTTAGCATTTTTGGCATTACGCTTTAAAAATTACTAGACAAATATTGGCGGTAATGTTTGTAAACAATCAAAGAATGTTACAAATACCATACATTGGACACTAGGGTATGTTATCGGCGGAATCATAATTTCATTCACAGCTCAGGATGACAGCATGATATTATCTTTGAACAATAAATCCAGAAAAATCCCAAAACTGCCTCAAATCTCAGATGGCCTTTTTCCACAGTTACCATTATCTCTATTTTTACAAAGTACCCAAATCAGTCTATGCAATCTTAAAATTCTCCCCTTTCTGCAGTTACCCCAGGGTTTTCTTTAACTTAACCTCACCCTGCCTCCCCACCCCCTATTATAATGTCGTCCAACTCCACGTTTATCATTCAATATACTGCTTACTTTGATGGGGCAAAATAGCCTGATACTGTGCGGTGAATCCACTGCCCGCGAAGCTGCTGTCTGAACGGAATGTCACCCACACTGTGCTGCTGTTGGTGTTTACTGTAGGGGGCGCCACGTTTCCACAAAATCTGCGGCAAAGACCCGGTTAAGGAGCACACATAAACATTAGTATTAGATTAGTTCACCCGATTTAATGCTTTACAGTAACGTGTTTGCATTTAATCATGAACTTATTTTCTTAGAAATACACTGATTGACTTAGATGAACCTGGCGATGAAGGAAGCCTCCTCTATCTCCTCTCTGAGCTCAAGCCAATCAAAGAGACAAGGGTGGGGTCCCTCCACAGCCAGGGAAGACACATGCAGCTGGACCAGGGCAGGCGGGGGCACCCGGATCACCCACAAACAGAGGGTGTCTGGGGGGTAGGGACCGGGATGGTTAGGGGAGCTGAAAGTCCCAGTGGGTTCAGTGAGGACACCCCCACACTCTGGTGGCAGAAAAAAGGAAAAGAGAAGGGGGGGCAATTAAGTATTTTACCGAGATACAGAGCTCACAGAAAGTCTTGAGATGCTTAATTCTGTAAATGCTTAATGTTGCAAATCTATTGGTTTCATAACAAAAGTCCATTGACAAGCAATGTGTAATATATTTGCTGATGTCTTCCACACAGACAATGAATAAAATAATGATTTTTAGTGTAAAATCAATGTATTGGCAATTATTTATTGAATTAAGCAAGCGTCCCAAGACTTTCCGTCAGCTCTGTACATGTCTACGTATCTTTTTTCAGGATTTTGCATAACCACTTAGCCAATACAGGGACATAGAAGCATCTCACAGGACACACAGGGAAATTTAGAGACATAAATTCTTATATCCACGTGGCTTTGGACTTCGGGAGTATGCATGGGGAATTCCGCACACTGGAAAAAATACCACAAACACACAGAGCTGTGATGGATCATAAACCCACAACCCTGAGAGGTGTATAAACAGTATTAATCACCGATCCACCCATCATAGAAAAGTTATAGCTAAAACTCAGTTAGTCACAAAAACAATCATCTCCAAATGGGTAATTCTGAACGGGACCAGGGGGCTGGAGCCTATCCCAAGCAGCACAGGGCACGAGGCTAGGAAGCACTAGGTATTGCCAAATGAAGCTTCATGAACTATTTTTTTATGCTGTATTTTTGGCCCCACTAGATGGCGCTCTTGGTTTGCTTTGGGGCATGAGCCCTTTTTTGAACAGACAGCACCATCTATTGGGGTCAGAAAATACAGCAAATAGTTCATGTAGCTGCATTTGGCCATGACTAGGGAACTCCATCACAAGACACACAGACACACATACATTCATATTCTATGGACAATTTCAAGACACCAGTTAACCTAACTGTGTCAACATGGGCAGAATGTTCAAATCCCAACCACGCCATAGTGGCAAGATTTGACCCCCTTCCCAGGATGTGTGAGACAACAGTGCCACCCACTAAGACGCCGTTCCACCCATGACAAAACCCATGCTGTCCAAAATTACATACAAAATCACTCGTAGACTTACTAGGAGAAGCAACATCTACTTCTGCATGTGAAACATCTGTGAAGTATGGAGGGCTAGATCTCGTGGGTACAGACTGCAGAACTCCACTCGATGAATCTAATGAAGTCATGATCACTTCTTCCTGCCCCTGTTCTTCCTTTACGTCTGTGTGATCGTAGGAGAAAAGCTGTAACCATTAGAACTGCTCTATGGCAGCGTTTCCCAACCCGGTCTTTGGAGACCCACAGACAGACCACATTTTTGCTCCCTCCCAGCTCCCTGTAGGAGGGAGCAAAAATGTGGTCTGTCAGGCAGGGAGCTGGGTGGGAGCAAAAACGTGGACCAACTGGGAAACACTGCTTTATTGGATTAAATCCAAGGAATCAACAATTGAAACAAATTAATTAAGCCGGTTATTTAAGGCAGCACATAATTACATGTGGAAGTTAATTCTTCATTTACAGTAACACTGCCCAGTGCCATTATCACCATACTCACATCGATTGTTCTGCCATGTAACACTGATAAACCTACACCGGACTCTGCACTTACTTATGAGGACGAGAACAAGGACGAGACCCATGACTGTGATTAACAGCAGGATGAACAGAGCCACCAGAATAGCCCCGCAACCACGGCAGCGTCTGCTCAGACGGATCGCGCTGAAATTGAGCCACCCGTGTGCTTTGGGTGGGATTTTGGAGGGGAATAAAAGATAAGTTAATTACAAAGGTTAAGCAGTGAGCTGCGTTTCATGTAACACACTCAAAGTACACTCAGGGGCCACTTA
This sequence comes from Mormyrops attenuatus, assembly GCA_026777985.1. Taxonomy (NCBI): domain Eukaryota; kingdom Metazoa; phylum Chordata; class Actinopteri; order Osteoglossiformes; family Mormyridae; genus Mormyrops; species Mormyrops attenuatus. Next base: position 8,431,732 of record JAODKC010000039.1, read on the forward strand.
ATTAGGTACAACTGACTGGCACCGAATAAGACACCCATTATCCTACAAACAGACTGAATTCTTCAAGGTATGATGTTAGGGAGGACATCATGGATTTTTGCGACTGCATGATTTACCGTTAGGAGGAGTACGCTGTTGGTGTTACCAAGCAGGTGTACCTAATAAAAAGGCTAGAGTGTATTACAGTATATATTTAGCAGTACATATATGTACAAACTGCATTTTCTTACTTCTTCATTGGAGTAACAGCTGGAAATAAATCTCCAGTGATAGTCATATTCATTGTTTTACAAATCTTATTTTAATTCATAAATTAATTGCGTACACAAGCAGGTATACCCAATTAAGTGGCAGGTGAGTGTTTATTTTATTCATCGGTTAGCATACTCAGCATCGACTCGTAGTTACATAGTTACATAGTTCAGCTCACCAGCAGCTGGCCTCGGCTCAGCATTAGTGAGAGATTTGTTCCATTCCCTGCTGTCTTCCAAATGACCTTCGGCTTCAAACGCAGGGTTGAGAAAAACACTCTAGATACATAAGTAACAATTGTAATTACTGCTGAAATTATATTTACAGCACAAAAGAAAATCACAGATCCCACTTTTGTACAGTTTATATGTCACATATTGCAACTCATATTTCACAACTGCCAATACCGCGATGTTCTTACCTTACAGATGTCAGATGATGATATTTCCACGGTGACGTTTGTGAGCTCCGTCATTTTGGTGGGAAGTCAGGTTATATGATGATACATCTATCTCAGGTTCCTCCCGGTGGCAGTCTGTACTGTGCTGGATGGCGCGATGATAACGAACATTTAAAATGTTATTGCGACGGTCATTTATCGTAATAATAACAGTGCTTTGATAAAATATAAATGTCTGTTATCGGGTTATTTCATTGTCGAGTTTTACAAACCGTTTGTTCTAAAAAAATAGCAACAAAAGGATACATTGGCATCAGTCTAAATCCAATAATAAAGCATACTATATTGATTTTAAAAGCGTTCTGCGCAGCCGAAATTATTTGATTTTTTTTACCGTTTCCCCGTTTGTACTGGGAAAAATCTCCAACAAAGTGTGTAAAGTGAACCCCCCCCCCCATATCCCCCTCAACAAAGCCGAATCAGCTGAGAGCGATGAATAGGTCAGCCGAAAGGTTATTTGTACCATGCAAATTCTCCAGATTGCTAGCTCCGCGTTTTTCTTCGTGTCTGTTCTGTTTCTCTTATGTTTTACCTTAACGTTTTGTACAAAAAATCCTCATAATATATTTTGTAAACTCCAGTCTATATAATTTCGGTATTTGTTTATTAATTTGCTTATTCTTGTACATTTTGTATGTATGAGTGTCTTCCACAGATGGTAAAATTTCCTTACGTATATCCAAACGGTTTAGGTAGTGTGATGTCTCAGAATTTTTTATTTGTGTGCCCTGTGATAGATGGATAGTACATTTATGTTGTGGCCTGTGGATGGATGGATGGATGGATGGAAATATTTTGCACACATATTTTAGTTAGTCAGCCATAACAGAATATATGAATCGTGCTTGCCAAATGGTGGCACTTCAGCTCAGGTGGAAACCTCAAACGCTTTGTCGCTACGGTGACCAGATAATCCATGTCAGGGAAGATACTCAGAGCTACTTCAGCAAACTACTTTAAAACTGAAAGGCTCCAGTACTTGGCTGACTAGTTCAGTTCTTCTTCTGCTTTTACTGGTTTGTTTCCTTGATTGAAAGACTCATCCAGCTGTTTCACGTTAATATTAGTGACACGTGTTTGGTGGGTCAGTTCACAGGAAACTGACCAATCAGCACACAGGAAGAATTCAGTGTTTAAGGGAAATCCAGGTCCTTTCAATTAAAATGGTAGCTAACAAATCCTGTCCTGGCTCAAAATGTCCTCCCTGGCATGGATTATCTGGAGAAATAATTTGTTCAACACAAAAAAATGAAAAAAACAGGTGCAAACACATTAATTGTCTGCAAGAAATATCACACGAAATCACAACTACAGTCAAAGTTTGAGTTTACTTTTGGAAGTTAATGGGTAATCTTTTGTCAAATAAAACGATAAAGATTGTTTCACAAATTTAGTGTGTTGGCAGCACAGATATAAGAATTTGCCACTTGGTGCCTCGTTTACGAGAAATGATCTTCAAAGTGAGCCCTGCGGGTCTGCTCTGTGCAGCCACGCTGTTAATCCACAGCGGTGGTGAAAGTAAGTTCTTATAGTTTTACTTTTTAAGCTAAAATTTATGTAAACCCTCAATTTTAAATATGTTCTATCATGAATGTTGAATCAACTTTGCTTACACCTGTAATGAAAGTGCCATTCAAAAAATAATAATAAAAAAATTATAATTTGTAGTTTGAATTTAAATGTAAATAAACCTACAGTAAGACAAAAATATAAGTCGAAAATGCATTTTAATACAGAACATTTAATAATCTAATAATAACCTAATAAACTTCACAGCCTAACCTACCTTAAACATGGTTAAAACACTTACCCTAGCCTACAGTTGGGCAAAATCATTAACACAAAACCTATTTTATAATAAAGTGTTGAATATGTAATTTACTGAATTGTGTAGTGAAAGGATCATCGAAACCCAGGGAGCGCCTGAATAATCCGCTAAACAGTTGAGAGTAAAATTTGTAGCAACTGTAAAATTTGAGACCCTTACTTTACTGGCACTGGATTCTTGCTGACCTTGTACTTTGACTTAGAATGCAAAAACTATCCAGTTACCTCATGGGGATGTAAAATTTAAATAAGTCTTGTACCCCTGTGTAAGGTACATTACTCTAACTACTCTGTTTTTCAGCACAAGCACAAGAAGGTGAAAAATATGAATATTTTGATTATGTGGAACAGCCAAAGAACTGTTCGGTGTCAGAGTCCATCACAGGAGGGTGGGTGTCCTACTCACTAGGGGGAGTTGCAGGAAGTGTGCTCACTTACCACTGCAATGAGGGGTCCTATCCTTTCCCAGTGGGTGAGAGAGAATGTGCTGAAGATGGAGAATGGTCCACCATGAGGCTAGCGAATGGGAGGATGGCGTCCCAGGCAACATGTAAAGGTAAGGATGAGATTCCTGTGAGGGGCTTCCACAGCCATGCCCATCACAGACAGGTGGTGAAGTTTCTATTACTTCTTTTCAGTTATACCAGTGTATCCCAATCCAGTCCTTGGGGACCCACAGAGAGTCAATTTTTTGCTCCCTCCCAGCTCCCAGGAGCAAAAATGTGGGCTGTCTGGCAGGGAGCCTGGAGGGAGCAAAAACATGGACTGGCTGTGGGTCCCTGAGGACCAGACTGGGAAACATTGAATTATAGAGTTAAAATATTCTGACAGTAACCATTTCCTATATCTCTGTATTGCTTTTAATGTATTATTCTAAGTCACATTTTCTAGCTGTTTTTTGGCTCTTACCTTTTTACCTCAAAGGTACTAAGATACATAATAAACATCTTGTCATGCACATATAGAGAGCTCTGCTTTCTTCTTTTTCAGAGGTTCAGTGTCCCGCTCAACTCCAATTGGATAATGGTCAGTTCTGGCCTCGGAAGGAGTGGTTTCGTCTAGGAGAGACGCAGGAGTTCTTGTGTAATAGCGGGTATACGTTGTATGGGTCAGCTCTGAGAAACTGCACAGCCTTGGGGCAGTGGACCGGAATTCTTCCGATCTGTGATGATCGAAGTAAGAGAACTTCTCTACTGTGTAACTCCTAACACATCTATGGCCATAGTACAAACACAATTGTATAAAACCGGCTACAAAAATTCTCCAATATCACACGTATCGCTGCTGAGTGGATCTTCAGACTTGAATTGTCAGGATGCACTTACATACTCACATCCAAACCTCTTATCCAGCGGACGACTGCGCAAACCCAGGAACCCCCCCAGGAGCTCTACGTTTTGGACACCGCTTCCGGGTCAGAGAGATAGTCCGGTATCGTTGTCAGGCGGGACTGGACCTTTTGGGTTCAGCTGAGCGGACCTGTTTGGACTCACTGGAGTGGAGTGGCTCAGAGACTCGCTGTATGGGTAAGGCCTCTGCTTTGTGTCACAAACATCTCTGTCTGAGCATAATATGTTCAAGGTAAGCAGTAGGAGTGCTGGGTAACAGCATGGTTTCATTCCAGAGCTAAAAGATCCTATAGGCATATCTTTAAGGGATATAATCCAGAGCTTCTCTAATACAGTGATCCTCAAACTTCTCAATCTTCTTGTCTGGAAGCCCCCTAAAAACTGGTCAAGTCTCACAATCCCATTCAAAATGGTAAAAAGATTTTTTTTTTTGGGGGGGGCGGTAGACAGCTGTAATAAATCTCAGGGGGATGGTGTGGGGGGGAGATCCCTGAGGATAAAATTTGTCAGTGGATTGGGGGGTGGGTATTTTGCCAATGAAAAAAGATTAAAAGTAAATTCAAATAAACTAATATGTATCCTAATTCATAACACTTTACTTGAAGGACCTTAGTAGTAACTCAGTTACTACCGAAGTACAAATCAGGAACAAATATAGTAGCTACTTGAGATAAAAGATTCATCATAATTGACTAATGGTGAACAAACAAGACATCAGTATTTCACTTGTGTTTTTCATTACTTGTTCCTTAGTAGTGCCTTCAAAGGTTCAAGGTTTACAGAATTAACATGGTAACAAATATAGTTACTACTTGGGATAAAAGATGTCACAATTCATTAATGATGAACAAACATAAGGACAGTATGTAACTAGGATTTAGTTTGTGGTTAATTAATACATAAGTAATAGCATAATACTACATTATTTGTGGCCCCTTAAGTAGTGTTATCTACAAATTTGTATCCATTTTAAAGTAATTAAATGCAGGTGGAATACAGTGTTTTCTGAAGGATATTCCTATACTGAGGATGACAGATAAGTAAAAAAATAATTTAAAAAATCATTGTTTCTCCAACACCCCTCGTCCCAGCTCCATTTGCCTTTGATTCCCCGGAATCTGTGGCCCAAGCGATGTCTGGCTCCTTCTCTGGCATCGTGACAGATTCCCCCAAGGTCAAAAAGACAGGTGAAGCCAACATGTCTACTCGAGTGCATGTGTGGAATACAGACAATACACCAGAACACACATCAGCTTATACGTTCTAGTGCTGTTGCGAATGTACGCGCCAACTGTGTCATGCATTCTCATAATAACAAAATGTCTTTGTGTGTGTGGGGCGGGGGGTGGGGTGGGTATGTGCCCAATGGTATGGACAGTCTCTTACGGCAGAACTATCCGGGTGGCCGAGGACAGCCTAAACATCTACATTTTACTTGACACCTCTGGCAGCATCACTAAAGAAAACTTTGAGCATGCCAGAAATGCTGCGAACAGACTTATAGAAAAGGTAAGTGAGTGACCTGCAGTGTAGCAATTTGAAGCCAGTATGTTCTTAACATTTGCCAACCTGTAACACAATTGATCCAATGTATCTTTTTTGGCCAGCGTGCGCTTTATTTTTGCTACCTGTAATATATTTGGAAAATTCACTGGTTATGTTTGGGGTAATTTTTCCTGTTAAAGTTACACAGGTGTTGATTGTGTACTTCTCTTGCAGCTTGACAGCTACGAGATTGAAATGAGGTTTCATGTTGTGTCATTTGCCAGTGAAGCCAAAGACATAATATCCATAACTATGCCATATACAATCTCCGCGGATCAAGTTGTGGAACGGCTGAATGAATTTGACCATAAAGGTATATTGGTGGCGTGGGTTGGGTCATTCACCTTCAGTTAAAAGTCATAGATTCTCTGTCGTTCCTGAACTTATAATGTTGCTTCTTTTTCATAACATAAAAAGAGACACCTGTTGCTTTCAGCTCATGGGAAAAAGACAGGCACCAATCTCTACGCTGCCCTGTACAACGTCTACGAGAAAATGGTCATCCTCAAGAAGAACAAACCGAAATTCAATGAGACTCAGAACGTCATCCTAATCATAACAGATGGTAAACATGAGTCATCCACAAAATAGGATTTCAGAATCTGACCACATTTGTTCTTGATAAATCTTGATGACATTAGTCTGAATTGTAAAAGATATTAAAGAGCTAGAGCTTTTGAAGCATGGACTCTGAGGGCAGCCCATAGTCCAGCCTCTGTCACTTCTACGCTCACCAACTTTCTTTTTTTCCCTTCTGCAGGTCACATCAACACAGGGAAGAGCCCAGAAGAGGTCCTTCAAAGGATTCGAATATTGCTGGGCATCAATAAGTGCAGTGTGGACCATCCAGCTGAGAACTTCCTTGGTCAGTAACAACAGAATTCAATAGCAGAGGTTGAACAGATTCAGCAGTTATTGCAGTTCAGTCTTCCTGCACTTTTTGGATACATTGATTCATAATGTTACACATTGGCCAGGATTTTCTTACAGGGTTAAGAGATCTTTACCTCCGCTCATATTTCATAGACATCTATGTGTTTGGAGTGGGAGGCAAAGTAAACAAAAGGCAACTAAATAAAATTGCATCCAAAAAGAGGAATGAGAAGCACCTGTTCTTTCTGAATAAAAATAAAGACTTGGAAACAGCATTCGACAAAATGATTAGTGAGTTTCCCTTCTTGTCTCAGTCATGAAATAAAAAAAAACATTTTATGTTGATTGGAAAGTGTAACCAGGATATGTTTTTTTCTTAAAATGTCTTAGAATGAACCATCATACTGATAAAAAAGGAAAAAAAATGCTTTTTACATGCTTAATTGGCGTTACAAATTGTATAGTTAAGTAATGCTTAACTAATAATGATTTAATGCATGAATTAATACAAAAGGTATCATAAATTTCTGTTGGTCACTATCATCAGTTAAGAAAAGTCAATTCACAGTTACTTCATGCATTAATTGATATGCCACCAAATTAGGTGGATTTCCTTAACTGATGACCTAGTGAATCACATAAAACCCCAGTGACTTCACCATTAGTTCATGGTAACAGGAACTCATGATATATCTTGTATTAAAATGCATTAAATCATCATTTGTTAAGCATTACTTAACTATAACATTTGTTTCCTTGTAAAGTCTGACCATTTAATTAGTTTATTCAGACCCTGAATGCGTGTTTCCCCTTGAACAGGTGATTCTGGGGCGACCATGTGTGGTGTGGCGCATGAGATCAAATCAGGCAAAGAGGATTACACAAGGCCCTGGCATGTGAATATAATGGTAAATGTGCATGTAGAAATTGCAAATCTGCATTCATGGAGTGGCTAAATAAAAAGAATGTCAACAGCTCTTTAATATAATTACTGTAATATAATTAAATATAATTAATAAATATATTATATCTCCAGTTGGGAGGTGGGAGGAAGTAGAAACGTGGACTGTCTGGGGGCCCCGGGGACCAGATCGGGAAACAATGGGTTAGAAGATGGAAGGATGGATAATTCTACCATGTACATCTCCAGACTGGGGGGGCGGGGGTGTTTAAATCCTGCTCTTTCTCACAGTCCAGATAGGGGAATTGGTGTCTCTCAAATTGTCCATTCTGTGTGCACCCTGCAATGGGCCAGGATCCTGTCCAGGGTGTTCCCTTGCCTTGTGCCCTATGCTGTCTGGGATACACTTCCCTTGCCCACCCCAGCTGGATTGACAGTTGAAGGATGGATGGATGGATATATTGCATACATATGTCAATATAAACCTGCCATAGTTGGTTTTCCAGTGCAGGGTCATGGTGAAATATACAAATATGTTTCTTATAGTAAATGTAAAATTTATTGCTGTACCTTCCCACTTAGACTAAGGAGAAGGCAGAAAATTGCAAGGGCTCTATACTGACTGAGAACTGGATCCTGACTGCAGCTCATTGCTTTACTAAAAAGCATGTGGACCACCCAGAAAGCGTGGAGATCCTACACGGTCTGAGCACCAAACACTCAAACGCCTTGTAACCCATGTGACTAAGAAGGGTTATGCAGGGCATAGCCAAATACAGACACTCCTCTACTTACGAACTTTCAGACATACGAATGAAGAGGACTGCAAGTCCAAATTGTGTTCCTTGGACTCCCGTTTCCTGTCCACAACATAATTTTTTTTTTCTGCGTGCCAGTTCCGCCTAGTCCGACATCTGGCCGCTACTCCCGCAATGCAGCAGCGCAGCGTGCGTACTCCCAGCATGCTAGTTCTTTGTACTTGCATAAACCCTTAAAACGATGTTTGATAACGACTTACGAACATTTCAAGTTACAAATGGCCGTTCGGAACGTAACTCATTCGTAAGTAGAGGAGCGTCTGTATTGTACATTCGCATGCATTACTCAGTAGCAATGCACGAAAAAAGTTTTTAATGAGGTCCCACAACATTATTCCACATATCCTTAAAACCATCACATTCAGTTATAAAAGACAGTTCAAATAAACTTTGCAAAATATAGCGATTTAGGCAGTGTTGAATATAATTCAATGAATAAATAATTACAATATTATTAAGTGTAAAAATAAAACATGCTTATCTAAAATGTTGGAGAAGCCCGACACTTTGAATTTACTATAATGAATTTTAATTATCTTTTAAACTGTAAGGAGCAATTCTTGTAGAACATAGAAACATTAATTCCTATGTATCAAGAGAAGAGGGATTATTTGTAAATGCTGTGGAATTTCTCCATGCAGTGGTCACTTTGTTAGGTATGCTGACTTGTTAAATGCAAAGATCCTGCACCTCCAAACAGCGAATGGTGTGGCTGCAACTTAATATATGCAGCATACAGAGTCAAGTGTTTCAGTTATTCTTCAGCCTGGCATTTAAATTGGCTAAAACATGCCATATGACCTATTTTAAACATGATTTGATTGTTGATGTCAGCTCTAGCATTTCCAAAACATCCTCCTTGGATTTTCACACATAACAGTGTCTGGAGTTCACAGAGAACAGAATGATCAACAAAAATCATGCAGGGTAACGCTTCACTTGTAGGGACATACAATTATGTATTAGTACACGCTTACTTAATGCATTAATTAACCAGTAACTGTTTAAGTACTGATCCCACGTTCATTCATTATTAATCACTCATGACAGTTTATGTATTTTATGGGGAAACTTATATTAGTCCATGATTTATTCTTGAGTAATAAATGAGTAAATTAAATTTTGCCCCTCAAGTGGTCTTATCATTATTAACTAATTAGTTAACTGTTAATAGTGTCTGAATGCAATACATTAACTGTCATGACTGATTAATGATGAACAAGCATGGGATCAGTACATAACATTTAGTTACTTGCTAATTTATGTGTTAAGTAAGCATGTACTACTATGATATTCATGTCCCCTCAAGTAAAGTGCTACCTGCTCTGACCTGCTCAATCGCATTTTTGTAATTAAAAACATACAGTTAATGAGAGAGGTCAGACACGAACGGCCGGATTTGTTAAACCTAACAGGAAGGCCGCAATCACAAAAACAACAATCAGTTCTTAACAACTCATAACGACTCATCTACTCTAGAAGTACTTCAGGAGGAAAAAGTGGCTGCCGATAAAGTTGCCACTAAGTAAATATTTGAAACCGTAATGTATATTTGACATTAATACCTAGTCGAGTAAAACATGAATATAATGCAAATTTCTGTGTGATACCTTTCAGGGAATGGAACAACTAAAGCAACATCTGTGATTCTCCACCGCCGATACAATGTGCGCGGCTTCAGGCACAAGGGCGTAAAAGAGTTTTATGACTATGACATCGCACTTGTTAAGGTGAATGAGAGTATTAAACTCTCTGAGAAAGCAAGGTGAGTTGACCTTTGTGACGTGTGCCACCACTGAAGCGGAGGGTTTTGCTCTGAAGGGTGTCTGTGTTTTTCTGGAACCTGCAGGATGGTAATGGTATCATGTCCATGGCTGATGCTAAATGATGCACATGGTGGTGCAGTGTGTACAGGACATGCAATTTACCACAGCTGTTGACAGCTGCATACTGTGTCGTCTTACAGGCCTATCTGTCTTCCCTGTACGAAGCCATCAAGTCGTGCATTAAAAATGAGTCCCAATGTAACATGTGAAGAGCATGGTAAGGAACTGGGTATTACGAAAAGTATACCTTTCAGAATATCTATGACTGACATTATGAAACATCTATACAGAGACTATCAAGCGTTACTTCAATTCAATTCAATTCAATTCAATTTAACATTATATTGTGAACACAACATCACATTGTCTCAAATCACTTTACATTATTCCTGCATAAGGCCCCCCAGTGAACAAAACCAGAGGTAACAGTGGCAAAGAAAACTTTGTCATAGGAAGAATCCTTGGGAGGAACCCGACTCGAAGGGGGAGCCCATCCTCCAGGGTCCAGCAGAGTCAATTGAACAAAATCTCTTATATGTATTATATGGGCATAAGAAAATATATTTTACTAGTCAGTGCTGGTCGACCCTTAGAGGCTTCTGAGAAATTTAAAGGATTTAGCAAATATTAGCTAAACTAGAGGGTGATACAGTCGCTGACTGGTGTCCCTCTAAGGTTGGGGGTGTGAAACCTACCTGTGTGGAGTTTGCATATGTAGTCAGGCTCATTAGTGCGAATATATTGTCCATAGCATATGTGTGTGCTTGCCCAGCGATGGACTGGAATCCTATCCAGGTTGTACCCCACCCTTATTTGTTTTTCCACGCTAATGTGAACAGCCAGCTTCGGCAAACTGCGAATGACATGGCAGAATGATTCAAATGCCTAAAAAACATAATCACACCTGGTGCTCAGAAACAGCCAGCCTCCTGGGGATGTATATACACTGCGATGTTGGTTTGCGGAGAACAGCGAGATAAGAAAAAAGTCAAGGGGAATTCCATGGCTGAAAAGGCCTTGTGAGTTATAGAGGTCAAAGGTGAATTCACAGACTCATCAACGCTAAAGGCCAGATGCACAAAGCTCAGTTCAGCAGTGATGGGCAGAAAGGTACCTCTGAGTACACAAATTATCCACCACTGAAGAACTTCTGTAGACTAGCTAGGTGTATAAGGTGTCCATTGAGTGTATATCTGTTCATGTTAAGGATTCGATTGTATTATCATTATGTCTAGAATTTTACATTGCGAGATAAAATGCTATCATAGTTTCGTCGATTACCTGTTACAAGGATACAACGTTGCCTCAATAATTATTCGTTCTTGTTGCTGTTATCTGTTCATTCTTCTGTGCTTGCAGAAAAAGCCCTCCTGACCCTGGAAGAGATACCAGTCTTCTTTCTGACTAAAGGAAATCGACGCAAACAGGCAATCATCCACTTTGGGAGCAAGGTGAGGGTCCAGACACTATTTAACCCCCGCCCCCCCCCCGTCTTTTGGGTCTGTTAGGTCAAATGGTACAAAATTCAATGTCTGGCAGCCTCAGTGGCATCTGCAGTATAAAAAACAAAGGCGGCAGTGTCAGCCAATGGGATCCCGGAATGATTTAGCTTGTCTTTCATTGGCAGAGGCCGGACTGCATAAAGCACGCAGCTGTCACCTTTTCACCAAATAACACAGCATCCTTGGAAGACATTGTGACAGACAGGTTCCTATGTACCGGCGGCTCAAAGCAATACGAGGACAGCATCACCTGCAAAGGTAACTAATGAAGGAAGTTCACCAGCAGCTTTATCATACTGCATTGTTTTATTAAAGTCAAACAATGAAACACTAAAACAATAGTTTAATGTAAAACAATGGTTATTATTGTATGTACTGTAAGGGGGTGCTGTACTATCTCCAAAAGGAAATACAGCTTTGGAAAAAACTGAGAGACCAGGTTTCACTTACTTCTCAATTTATGGGTGTGCATCTGTGAATAATATTCATATTTTTTGCAAACTGCAGCCTGGTTCCTCTCTGTTTCTCATTAATGAAGGGCTTCTTCCTTGCTTTATGGGACTTCAGTCCTGCTTCTAGGAGCCTGACACGAACTGTCCTAGCAGTGCACTTCTCACCTGCACTTAACGTTTCCCATTCCTTTTGAAGGTCACTTAATGTCATCCTACGATTCATGAGAAACTGTCTAATAAGTTTACAGTCATCTCTGGTATTAGAATGCCTCTTCTGCTCTTTACCTGGCTAGTTTCCAGTCATTACCAGTGTCTCCTGCTTCACCTTATTCTTGTGTACTGCAGTCTTAGATGTTTTGAATTTTGAATGTGGAAGCAGCCTGCTGCTCAGCGTAGCCTTCTGCCAGCAGAACAAGGCTTAAACCAGGATTTAAAAATGCAGACTTGTTTAAAAATATACAGTGGTCTCTTAATTGTTTCTAGAGCTGTATATAAATATGCCTTATGTGGGCATTAGAAAATATACTTTGCTAGTCAGTGCTGGTTGAAGCCCATGTGGACCCCTGTGCAAGATTCATGGCCGGAGGGGTGGGTTAATGTAGGGATATTTTTTGTTGGGATTTCATTTGGAAAAGTGATATTACACCTGCAGTTTGCTAAGCTGTCATTAGGGTCCCCTCAGAAGATGGCTGTCTAGGTCACCTGTCGGGCTTAGCATTACAGTTAGTAATGATCATTATGTGACACTAATGTTTGCTTTTTTTTAAAGGAGATTCAGGTGGATCCTTATTCCTTCGCAAAAGGCAACGTTATTTTCAAGTGAGACCATTTTATTGCATTTAGAGGTGTTGTGAATCACTCAATATGAGCATTTCAGTGCTCTTTACTTAAATTAGATGGCTGAAATGTCAATAATAATAATAATAATAAAACACCTATGCTTAAAAGAATAACATGTATGAAAATTATGCTTTTGACATAAAACTATGATGTCTGTTGAAATGTCATTCATTAAATACCCCAGCAACAATGTGCATGTTTTCATCAGAATGTTTCTCTTTGGGTCCTGCAGGTGGCAGTGGTGAGCTGGGGTACAACGAACATATGCAACCAGAAGGGAGATTCAGGCAGCCGCCCACCTGACAATGCCCGTGACTTCCACGTCAGTATTTTCTCAGTGATACCTTGGCTGCGAGAACATCTTGGTCAGGAGCTTGAATTTCTGCCAACAAGCAAATGAGGAAAAACACAAGAAAAAAAATCCACATAATAGAGGATTAAAATATTTTGAAACTCAAATATGCATAATTCTGCCATAGTAGCCTATGATTTTTGCTTTGTTGTTTGGCCTTTAAAAAATAAATACATATATAACTTAATATCGACATTATACGATGCATTTTGACAAGCTCATACGATATAGCAGAAAGGGGAAACCTTTTGTTGATTTTGTCATTAACATGCATGAGTCTTTATTCATTAGTGAACTTAGAACAGAATAGTGATACTTTATTGATCCCCTGTGGGGAAATTGCCTTCCACCTATCCCACCTTAATCCCCTTGAGACACACAGACACGTATACAAGTGACGGCAAGATTGGGGAGGTCACAGCACAGCTAGTGTTCAGCACCCCTGGAATAATTGGGGGTTAAGGGCCTTGTTCAGAGGCCCAGTGGTGTCATCAGATTTCAGACCATGGGATTCAACCCGACAACCTTCTGATCATGGCAGACTCAACCCACATAGCCCCCGCCAGTAATAAGCAAAAGTCTTAGGCGGCTAGAGAAATTAAGTCTAAATAACATTTATGTTGGTGCAAAACTATGATTTTTATGCCAATAAAAGTGTGTCAGCCTCCCCATCAAAATCCTTAAGTCATCCCAGAATTTGCAGTGATCAGTTGATATACCCATATATTGAACTACACCAAGCACAACTTGCTTGGCTAATCAACACCTTTTGAAGTTAATTAACTAATTAAGTTATTTACTTAGGTGAGCTGGTGGTGAAATTTAACAAATACATGTAATAGCTGTGCGGCAGTTAGCACTGTCGCCTCACACCTCTGGGACCAGGGTTCGAGTCTCTGCCAGGGTTCCATGTGTGTGGAGTGTGCATGTTCTCACCATGTCATCGAGGGGTTTCCTCTGGGTACTCTGGTTTCCTCCCCAGTCCAAAAACATGCTGAGGTTAACTGGAGTTATAAAACTGCCAGCAGGTGTGCATGTGTGTGAATGGTGTGTGAGTGTGCCCTGTGATGGGTTGGCACCCCATCCTGGGCTTTTCGCTGCCTTGCGTGTTTGGGAATGGTGTGTGAGTGTGAATCAAAGCTCAAATTATAGTGGCAAGTGGCACAAAGAAGAACATTAGCGAGAAGAACATTGAGCCACCCGTTGGGTGACGTCTGTATTTCCCAAGGAGAAGAGCGGGCTTAGCCCAGTCCGGTCCCAGTCAAAATGGCTATTGGAAGTTGAATTAGTAAAAAAAATAAAAATAAAAAAGCGCTATCCAGAAGGGAGAGAGTCATAGAACTCAGTGAAATTATTGTGCCACAGTCGCAGGGGAGGGGTCAGGTGCATTGGCGGGGGGTAGGGGCGGTTAATAGGGCAAAACACTACAAACAGGACAAAGTGCAATAACAGCAGAGTGCAACAAGAGATGAAACAATGCAATATGGTGAATGGAACAAACATGTCAAATATATTCAGGGCATATGTGTTTGTGCAGCTTTGGCAAAATATGAAGACCATATAGATAAAAGTGGAAACAAATATATAAACATTATGCGTAAGTGCGTAAACTTCTCCATCTTTCTTGGCAAGGAACTAGATACTTGTGGGAGTAACAAGTAACCCAGGGAGCGGTTGACCAAGTGAGTAATAATAACAACACAGCGATTAAATTGATCTGCAATATACCTAAAAAAACACATTCAGTTAAGTGCAATCAATCCAGATTTGTTGTAATATCAATGAAAACAGGCACAACATTGTAGCATCAATATCCCAGCACAGAACGAAGTAACAGAAATTTCATCACGGAATTAAGATAATGATCATATATTATAAACCATTTTAATTTAACACACACACACACATGTTTGGCAATGCTAAATGTGGGAAAAGGATTACAAAATGTTCATATAAATGTAGTGGAGACAAAAGTACAGTATTTGTCTTTCAAATGTAGTGGAGTAAAAGTCATAAGTTGGAGGGAAAAAAGAACTGGTGCTCAAGTAAAGTACGGATACTCGAAAAATGTACTTAAGTACAGTACCGAAGAAAATGTACCTCGTAACTCTCCACCCTGGCATACATGAATCTGCTGCGTCAATTATACACCCTTTGGAGATGCACTAAGTCTTTGGTTGCTTGCTTTCCTTGAGTTTTAAGTTTATCAGACTAATCCTCTTGTTTGGTAGTTTGCAGTAATGCTTATTTGCCCCCCCTCCCTCCCTCCCTCCCCCCCAAAGCTGGTATTATTAAACCAGAGCTGTGATTCCGAAACCACACATTTGTTTCTCTTCAATAGTACAGTTTCACCTATTAGATAGGAGGTCCAACTGGGTTCCCGATTATATTTAACTGGTAAGCTATGCTGGATGCAGTGATTTATGTTTGATCCTAGGTTCCATCCATAAATGCATGTGTACTCATAAGCAGTACTTTAGAAACCCTGCAAAGATCTGTATAATGTGCTGTACAGACTATGTTATCAATATTCCTGTGTCCAGTACAGAGCCCTTACCTCAAGATGAACCAGACCTTAGGAATAGGGTTAAACCAACATGGTCATCATCAGTAGTGGAGCTTCCTAGAGCTTTAAAGGAAGATTGGAGCACAACACCAGCAGCTTTCTAGCAGGAATTAGCAGGTTTTGACATTACATTGAAGCATTAAGGCCAAAGGTCAGTCACGTTGTTCGTTTCTTGTATTACACCCACTTGTTTGTTTATTTACTCATATTTACATTACTCATGTACCATACAGTGTCAAAAGATTGTTTTAATTCCCAATTCACACTTTTTCTGTTCATCGACATCTCCTCCATCCAAACAGGCTTATAGACGGCATTGATCCTAACACAATTCCTCTGCTTTAGTAGCGGTCCTGAAATTAGCGCATGCGTTTAACTCATTGACGTATAAGGTTAAAGCCCATACTTACTGACTCAACTTTAAGTCAGCAAAGGTCTCTTTCCAAAATATATGGCCTCTTTACTGTGAGTCACGCATCAATCATACGTTTCTCAAAAATAGACGAATAAATAACGCATCAAAAATCAAGTTACAACAGGATAAATATATGTTGTCAGCAAAACTGATTAATTTGTAAGAACGTGACTGACAATGGCTTTAAGTTTGGTGGTCAGTTCTGTAACAGTCTATGATTAAAATTAGATGGAAAGCCACATAAGGTCAAGGCTTCAAAGGGATTGTTATCAACGTCAGAGTTACAGACTGCTCCACCCGCTGCCTGTGTGAAGGCTCCTTGACGTGCCAAGAATCAGTGCCAAAAAAAAACGTCACTTTTATGTACAACAATGCAGAGGAAGAGAAGAAAATGACAGCAAACAGAAAAGGGCCTTAAGCAAAGTTACATGCAATGACAACAATTATTACTTCATGGTATATCTGCAATGTTCATTCACCTTGAATTACATAGCCCTACATAATAACATAAACTCCCTGAAATACAAACAAATTCATTTACTTGGAAGTGATATTGCTTATATGAAGAAATACATAATTACCATTAACTAAAGTATTTTTTGTGCATATAGTGCCTAATTCAGTTTTTCAGTTCAAATTTAAATTAGATTAACTACATACAAACAGTTTGGAAAAATACGCTCACAAATGTAATATTTTTGGGGGTAAAAAGGTACGATTGCAGAGATTAGCTAAAAAGGGCTGGATGCCTCAATCTGGCCTGTAAATTACTTGACTGAATTAATTAATCGGATCAGTATAGGATTGTGACAGCTGTCTTTTCACAGCACAGATTAGCTAAATGGATCATTTAATTTAATTGACTGTTAGTCCGATATAAACGTCGTTTATTGTGGTGCCAAATTCCATGTAGGAGGGACTGAAAAGGACGCGGAAATGTGTTGTTCCGGGCCAATCCAGAGAGAGGGTTAGCTACAGTAATCTGAGGGCTCATGACACCTTTACAGAGCCCAGTTTAGAGTCACCGACCATGATGTGCTCTGAGGCCACTGAAATATGAATAGTACTCCCATACCATTCAGGATATCCCCTGCCTTGTGGCCTGTGCTTTCTCAAACGGGTTTCACGCTCACACAGACCCTGCACCAAATAAGCGGTTATGGAAGATGGATGGATAGTTGTGTAGACCAGTGTTTCCCAACCCAGTCCTTGGGGACCCCCAGATGGTCCGTGTTTCTGCTCCCTCCCAGCTCCCTGCTAGACAATCAACAATTTCTGGGAATCTGGGAGGGAGCAAACACATGGGCCATCTGGGGGTCCCCGAGGACCGGATTGGGAAACACTAGTTTAGAGTATCCTTGCACCACCTGACCGGTTTGGCCGTCACAAGCTTCTTCTATGTTTCTATGATCAGCTCTAGGATGTTCTGAAGCAGAGTTCAAAGGTTACATTATGGGCACCATCGCAGAATAAACACCCCTCATCCAGGTGTCTCCCATGTTAATTACCTCCAAAGTTGGGTCCAAAGAGAGATGTGACTCTCACATTTCACAGTTGATAAAACATTTCCATATTCTTGTGTATCTTAAGATTGTTTCCTACTTGTCTATCTAGGTGATTACCTGTAACTGCCTACCGCTCACTGAAACTAAATGTTAGTTGCAACCGTTCAAAATTTCTAAGGTGAATGTTTTCAGGATGTTGTGTTGAAGACCTTCAGAGTTTCAGTTCAAGATCAAGTCAAAAATCTAAACAACTGTGTCTGGTAGCTCACCCACTTGATCCAGTAAAAGAGATTTGAATTAAGAAAGCCCAGAATGACCCAAAAACGTGAGAGAAGCCTATTAGAGGATTAGCCATGTGTCTTCCTCAGTGATTCGCCTTACTGGCTATTTAGCCTTAATGAGCAGAAGATTAATTAAAAGTTTTAAAGGGATAAGCCAAAATAAAGTAGAGCATGTGCTGCATTATGCACTCTCTCTTAACAGACACTTCCTAACGGACTAATGACATAGGTGTTGGTGTTAATCCTGCCAACACTCCCAAGTACAGTATAAGAAGAGGCTTTTCTGGAAGGCTGTCTGCCCAGCGATCCATGGAGGAGAGGGAGGAAAACTGAAAGGGTACAGGAGACAAACAGAACCCCAGTGATCGAAAAGAACGTTACTAAAGAGACACGGTACCATTACATTCAGATCTGACTCTCTGGGAGGTCTTTGGACATGGCGGACGGGGTGATGTTTTCAGCTAGGCGACACCACGAGGAGGAAACTACGAGGGAGTCAGTCTTTATCTACACCAACAGCAACAACACAAGAGGTGAGACAGAAATGTATGGCAATGAGATTGTAATGTAATGCAATACTTTGCAAAAGTCTTAGGCAGTCAAAAGAAATATCTAAAGCTATTTATCTGGATAGTACGTGCACATTTGATCAGAACAAAAAACACAATTTAACATTTAAAAGCATTCCACAGACAAGGGGAAATGGAAATGGCGCACATTCAAACACGACACGCGGCAGACGACACTGTGGTTGTGTGTAGAATATTATAATTTAAAAACACAAAAGCTCAAACACTTCACAAAAACAAAACTCCACTAATACTGCTCACACTAAGTGTAATTACATAATTGTATCCAGTGTACGGTCTGTATAAAACAGTGATATCTGATCCTGTGCCTGGAGATCCCCCTGCCAGAAAGTTTTCATTCCAACCCACACTGCAACAAATCTGCTGCATTCATTGCCTATTGAGGACCATCTGAGCCTGATTACGATAGGTTTGGAATTAAAACATTCTGGCAGGAGCAGGATTGAAAACCACTGCTATAACCTAAAGTAGGGGTAAGGCCATCTTCAGTGTGTGTGCAGGTTTTTGGAATAACCTTTGGGTCAGCTGTTCAAACCCAAGTATGAGAACTCTTCCGCCAATCAGACCTCTAATTAATAATCTAATTAGGGAATTGCAGGAAAACCCTCATACACTGTGGCCCTTTTTGGATAAGATTGCCTGCTCCTGACCAAAAAGGTACGAGCTAACATATCACAAGAACCAAGGAAGTCATCCATCCAACCATCTTCCGCTTGTCCTATGCAAGGTCAGGGGGATCTGAGCTATGTACAGAAGACAGGGAATAACCTAGGATGGGGCACCAACCCCTTGAGGACATCATGTGCACCGTTCATACATATGGAGAATTTGGCAACTCCAAGTCACCTCAGCATGTTTTTGGACAGTGAGTGGAAACCAGAGTATCTGGAGGAAACCCCAAAACAACACAAGGAGAACATGCCAATGCCACAAAAACTGAGTCAAGGCAGAGACTTGAATCCCGGTCTCCAGAAGTGAGGCAGTGCTGCTACGCCATGCCACCCTCTAAGCAAGTCATCTAACAATTAGTTTAAAAAAATAGAAAACTTTTAATAAGAAATTGTAAAAAGACATTGATCCATTTTCTAGCACAGGGTCATGATGAACTGGCAGCTGAGCCCAAGGAGTGACATCACAGGGTATAGACTCACACAGATTTTCACAAACAGGCTGCTTAGAGATACCATTTCTTTTGAACTATAGGAGGAAACCCTTGGAATAACACAAATTCCACATGGATAGGGGTGTAATCAAACACTAGAGTTGGGGCCATTTCATAATGCATTCATCAATTCTAATCCAAATCAGGAAATGGAACTGGAGTTGGAATTTAAATCTCCCTGAATTCAATTCCAATTCTGTTCTCCATAGTTTTTTTCCAATCCCAACTCCAGTTCCATTTCCTGATTCGGATTGGAATTAATGAATGCATTCCGGAATGGCCCCAACCCTGTCAAACACACTCTAGAACATGAGGTTACAGTCCTACCCACTGAGCTTCAGTCTGAAACATGTAAAAGATCTAAATAAATTTATTTGGTCAGTAAAAATAGAGCAAGAAGTTATTCTTTTAACTTACTTCTTTCTGAATATTTTTCCACAGATCCCTTTGTGGGGCCTAATTACCACATTGCTCCTCGATGGGTATACAACGTCTGCACCATCTGGATGCTCTTTGTGGTCATGGCTTCCCTCTTCACCAATGGCCTGGTGCTGGTGGCTACAGCTAAGTTCAAGAAACTCAGGCACCCGCTCAATTGGATCTTGGTGAATCTGGCCGTGGCTGACATAGGGGAGACCATCCTGGCCAGCACGATAAGCGTCATCAACCAGATCTTTGGCTACTTCATCCTGGGACACCCCATGTGTGTATTCGAGGGGTACGTCGTCTCTGTCTGCGGTGAGTGGCTCTTTTTCTGACTGCGGGGACTTGATTAGGGTCACTTTCTTCTAAGACTGCTACTGTATATTTGGTGTGCAATATTCTTTTCCCTTGGCTATAAATATATAAACAGACAGAGACCCATGGAAGAACTGCAACAATTATATAGTAAATTATTCTATTGCGAGTCGAAGAATGAATATTAGAAAGCTGAAAAAAAATCACCTTTAAAAACAAGCCGAGTCTAGACTGCGAGTGAAGCATAATTTTTCTTCAGTATATGTAATGAGCATCCTGTATGAAGGTAAAATGTGAAAGAAATTTAAATATTGATGTGCAAGAAAAAAAACAGATATTGGTCTTATGGTGATTAGAACTGAAGGGGAGCCTTTTACTGTTTTGGGGGATCCCCATGAGGATAACTAACAGGTCTCATTAGGAGTGAGACTATGAGGCTTTGTAAAAGTGCACCTTTGCATAGCAAAGTTGAGGTAGACTCAGTCGATACTTGGAAAAGTTGAGGTAGACTCAGTCGATACTTCTAAAAGTCGAGGTAGACTCAGTCGATACTTCTAAAAGTTGAGGTAGACTCAGTCGATACTTGGAAAAGTTGAGGTAGACTCAGTCGATACTTCTAAAAGTTGAGCTAGGCTCAGTCGATACTTCTAAAAGTTGAGGTAGACTCAGTCGATACTTGGAAAAGTTGTTTTCCAGTCCAAATAGTGTCAACAGATGATTTAGCAGAAACGGTCACACTTTGAGGGGACACAAATAATGTAGTAGTCTACTCTAACTTAATGCATGAATTAACCAGTAACTAAGTGATAGTTACATGCTGATCCCATAGTTCCCATAATATAGTTCCTGCACAGAATACCTGAACTGTCATAATTGATTAATGATGTACTAATACTAAGTTAATGGTTAATTACATTATTTGTTTTTCCGTTAAGTAAAGTGTTACCACAGAAACCTTATTGAGCCCAATACAATAATTAATTGTTCATTTCATGGGGTTGAGTATTGTAAGATTAATCAATCCAGAACATAAACAAACTTCAATTTGCCTGCACAGGTATTGCAGGTTTGTGGTCCCTAACGGTAATTTCCTGGGAGAGATGGGTGGTGGTGTGCAAGCCTTTTGGAAACGTGCGATTCGACGGGAAATGGGCCACGGCTGGTATCGTCTTTTCTTGGATCTGGGCCATCCTCTGGTGTGCACCTCCCATATTTGGCTGGAGCAGGTATCGCTGAGACAGAACCCTTTTTAAACAATGTCACAAAGAACTGGTGAACTTCTTTGTTTATATTTATACAGTAACGAACATTGCTGGGGAACGCTGGCATTTTTAATTATCATACTAAATGCAGAGGACATTAGAAATTTTGGTAACACTTCACATGAGGGGCACAAATATCTAATAATAACTCAGTTAACCCTGAAGTACATATCATGAACAAATATAGTTGCTCCTTGTCGTAAAAGATGCACTGTGATTCATTAATGATTTTAATTGCGCTATTTTTTATTTGTTCCTTCAGTAGTTCACAAAGGTTTACAGATACAGTAACAAATATAATAATTAAATATAGTAATTAAAGATAAACGATGTCCCGATTCATTAATGAACAAATATGAGATCAGTATGTAACTAATGACATAGTTAGTGGTTAATTAATGCATGCACAAGTAATAGCATAATACTACTAATTATTTGTGCCTCGTCTAGTAAAATGTTACCAAAATTTCTGATTGTTATTCTTTTCTCCAAATCAAAAGCGAAAAGGTGATTGTTGTTCATTTAATCCTTCCTTCAATTAACAGTAATAACTGGCTGTTCTCCTTTTAATCAGGTACTGGCCCCACGGACTAAAGACTTCCTGCGGGCCAGATGTCTTCAGTGGCAGCGAAGACCCTGGAGTAAAGTCCTACATGATTACACTGCTCTTCACGTGCTGCATCCTACCGCTGTCCATCATCATCATCTGCTACATCTTTGTATGGTCGGCCATCCACAGCGTAAGCAGAGCTGCCACTGACAAAGCGAATTTATTATCTTTACAGTACTGTCTAATCGAGAAATACAACAGCACTGAATCAGCACTAACCAATGGAAAATTGATAGCAAGCAGGTATAAGATGACAAAATGAGTTTACAGTACCAGACAAGAGACCTAGACAAAGAATATTTGAAGTTGTTTATCTGTGTAGTAAGTATGTTTGTTCAGGAAAAAAAATGATTTAACATTAGAAGATACGTAAATTAACAGCAACACAACCAAAACTTCCAAGAATTTCTTTTCTCCAAATAGTTACTTACGACTTTTTGGATGGCTAGATAAACACCACTTTGATTAGCCATACAAGGTGTGCTAGTGGT
>JAODKC010000039.1:8454365-8468314 GCA_026777985.1 Mormyrops attenuatus
TATTGGTGCATTGGATGGTTGCTTCACATCCCTGTCGTGACTTTAGGAGGTTTTGAAATGGCTAAGCTAGCACACTTTGACATAAATCATAGTTTTAGACCAACAACATGATAATTTAAGCATAATTTTCTTTGCCTACCACTTTTGCACAGTACTGTATATTGCCTGAAAATACTAATGATACTGAATCTACATTTACAAGGTTCTTCAAATTTGTAATTTTCTACCGAATGATTATTATCTGCAGAATTATGTGTCACGAGTGAATCTGTAACATAGGGGATCAAAAGGTGGACACGGTTGTGTGCTATTCATAGATAGAAAAAACCAACCAAACAGCTATCACTAACTTCAGTGCTGTGAAAAAAAATCATCTTCTCCACTTTGGTGCGCCATAGGTGGCCCAGCAGCAGAAGGACTCGGAGTCTACACAGAAAGCGGAGAGGGAGGTCACCAGAATGGTGATCGTCATGATCGTGGCCTTCGTCATTTGCTGGGGCCCCTACGCTACTTTCGCCACCTTCTCCGCCTGTAACCCGGGCTATGCCTGGCACCCGCTGGCTGCATCGTTACCCGCCTACTTCGCTAAGAGTGCCACCATCTACAACCCAATCATTTATGTCTTCATGAACAGACAGGTCAGTCTGAAGATCAGGTCAGACTTCACCAATTATGAATGACACTCATTTTGCTCAGTTCCTCAAAGTCTAACACATACTGAGTCAGGTTTCCAAATACAAATATCCATTGATTGACTTTGACTTGCATATGCAAAAAAAAAATCATTATGGGAGATTTAAGCAGTAATTACTTTCATCGTTCTTAGGAAAAAAATGAATAATTTGTCCGTGTTCGTTCTTCTCTTCTCCCCTTCTTATAGTTTCGTAACTGCATCCTGCAACTTTTTGGCAAAAAAGTAGAAGATGGCTCTGAGACAACCAGCAGTAGTACTACAGAAGTCTCCACTGCCCCCTAGTCCCATATCCTCAACCTGCCATGGTCCTTCACCCAGTCTCACAACATTGATGTGGTGATGATGATGATGATGATGATGAAGGAGCTCATACTGAACTCAGAAATCATTTGCGTCTTACTGTTTAAGGATTATCCAAATCATTAGCTGCCACCCAAGGAATTCCATTGTGGCACTAATCCAACAGATCAGAAAATGAACACATATTTACCCCAGAAACCAACTGTAACTAGTTTAAAATACTTAAACAGTCATATGCGATTTCAATCATGATCAGTATTTAAAAATCCATACCACTAAAATTAGGAAACGTGGTACATGTCCTCTAACTCCGATGGGACGATATATACATAATAGTTAAAACACTGTTTCCTGCAACTGTCTATGAGAATGCTTATAATAGACATTTTTATCTACCAGCGGAAAGAAGCATTACTCAGCTAAGACTATTCAGTCAGTGTACTGATTTCTCACGCCAAGAAAAAGGACTTTGAGTATCAATACCTCGCTCTGAAACTAGCTAGACATGAATGCAAATTAAAATAATAATAAAAACTATGTAATAGCTGCCATTATGTATATGTTACAGAATTATTTTTCTAAAGCAATATAATGGCAAGAAATGAAAGGAAAAAAAATATATTTTCTGTTTTGCCCAATGGATTTTTCCCTGGACAGCACGACAAACTGATCTCAGATCTACAGGTAAGCATTCTCCTCATACAACAAGGGGTAAATACCTTTGTCAATACAATTGACGCGATAATGGGATTTTAAGCAATACATGCACTGGTCTGGGATGGCCAACAACTACTGAGCAATATAAAGAGAATCGTGTAGGATGAAGTGCAAAGCATGCGGAATATCCTCTAGATTCCAAGCCGTGCAAATAGTGGAGACCTCTTGTCTCTTTTGCAATTTCATTGAAAATGTTCCACTTGCTACAGCCTCATATGACAAGAGAAGTATGAACCAGAGAATTAACAAATATTGTTCAAAGGCAAATTTATTACACCTTACAACAAAAGATGGACAGTCTCCCCCCCCCCCCCCAAAGTAATTTCGAGAATCATTTAAGTGACAGAATCCATGCAATTTGTTTTATCCGCCATTACTGTGCTGAAAGCTTTAACAACGCTGCCTTCTGGCTTTATAAAGGGAGTCCTATTCTAAATACTAAAAGACTGACTAGCTGGAGAAGGTACTGCCCAGTGCCCAGAGTCATTCTCTTTCTATTGGGTGGGGCAATAAAAATATGCACCAATCACCCTTCAGAAAACTGCCTATAGAGAGCCTCCGATTTGCTGTCCGGGAAACTCGGGACAAAGTGTATTTGCAAGATCTCAGAAAAACCCTCAGATAGACTTGGTGCAACAAATTTGTTCCTGCAAAGAGAAAAGAAAAATCCCTTGATGAATCAGATCAGTAAACCAGAGGAAATTCTTATATAGATAATAAACATCATAATGTCATCAATGAACAAAGATCAACAGCTGATTTTCCTATCAATGCCTAAGTATCCTAACTGAAATGCCTTTGAAGTAAATGACATAATGTTGCCAATTCAAAAGTCTGATATCCAATAATTATCCAACAATCAAGGACAATGGTCATTTTGCAACCTTTAACTCACTTGTAGCTATGAAAGATCATGTCATTCACAGTGACATGTTTTTGCTCGAACGGCATCATCTCACGGAACTGTGGAAAACAACGCAGCACAAGATGAGTCGGACACGTCAACAGGGGGCATAAGTGAGCACTGGCAGGACTGGGTCCAGTAGGGGTACCGACCCTGTTGTTGTGCTTGGCCTGTTCCAAGGTGGCCGAGAAAAGGAAGCAACGACAGGCCACTCCCATCTTCTGACAGACATCCACGTACCTGAAGGCAACGAAAGAGATACAGCCGACAGTAAGAAAGAGGACAAGGCTGCAGAAACAGACGAAACGTCCCATGAACGAACGCAAAAATGTACAGGAGTTCTGCAAGGTACCGTTTGCGGGATTCGGGGTCAGGGTTGGTGTTGTCCACAGCAACATTACGGCCCTCCTTCAGCGCACGTTCACAGGCTGAGACGCAATTCTGCCACGACCCCAACGTGTCCTGACAGCGGGCGGGGGAGCAGGAGCAGAATCATTCAATCTACACCATGCCACAAAGTCACTGTCACCATGAGCCTGTACTGGATAAGTTATGGAGGATGAATATATGTATCATTCCCAATGTATTCTATAAATACCTAAATGACCAAAGTCAGACAAGAGGAACAGAGAAAAAAAATTCCTGCAGGTCCCAGTTTCTCAGTTCTATCCCAGAACTCTTTGCTGTAGTCAAAAACATTTCAGGAATATGATACCCATTGTCTGATGTGACTGTGATAAAACTGGGTATCTTGAGCTGCACTGGATTGTAAAATCTATGCATAAAGTCACACCATAATAGTGTATTCACCCTCCCCTGCAGCTGCAGTGACACAGTGAATGGCGGGGTGCCGATTAGGACATGACTAGCTGATTGGCAGGATTTTGCTTCCCAATGGCGCTTTAAAGAACATAGCCCTAATATGTGTGTGTGTGTGTGTGTGTGTGTGTGTGTGTGCGCACTTGGACGCTGCAGAACACTCCCTCACCCTGTTCACATACACATAGCCCTGTGGAATGATGTGTTTCTGGAAGAAAGTGGACTTCCCAGCTAGGAAAATAAATGAAGAAAAAGTTATATGAGGACAGGAGGAAAAGATGACCTCAACATCAAGGCAATTACTAACATGTAAAAGAGACTCTCAAACCTACAAGCAGGGAAACCAACGGCAACGATCACTTCCTGCTGAGGAGAAGTGAGTGTGGCGTCAGGTGGGTCGTACAGCCGGCCGTTCGGGTCACACGCCCTCTGAGCAGAGTAACGAGAAGCATGGCGCTCTCAGTTTACACACTAACGGCGCTGGAGTAGCGCTTTGCTGTTTGCAGTTCCACACCTGGAACTTACCGGGTCGTAAGGAGGTGAGCTGTAGGGGGCGACCTTCCAGCCCAGGAAGAACTCCTCTGGAGTATGAAACTGCAGCCCAATGTTCAGAGCAAACTAGCAAAAATGGACACTGGAGAATTAATTCCAGCACAAACTGACAACTAGCAAGGTGAAGGACCACTTCACCAGAGCTTATAGTCTTCTCCGCACCTGGGACATGGTCTGCAGTAAAAGCAACCAGAAAGGAGATGGTGACCATGGCGGTGTGAAATGTTCTTGCTTTGAAGTCTCTTACCAGTCTGTCACTGCAGGAGAAATCTTTCTTTTTTTTGCCTGGTGCCCAGTTGGCTGGTCGACCGGCGGCATCTGCAGAAAATCATCAAAGAGTCAACTCTCTCCTTCTATATTTATTAATTGAACAATGCAGTAATGGCATCAACCAATCTCCAGCTTACTCCTACACTGAGCTCATGGTTTTCTTCACACTGATGTTGAAATTGCTACACTGTGACAGCAGGCTGCCTTACCTCCAATGTAGAAGCTCTGGGCTTTCTCAACAGCTATGCCATCATTGGCCTGATACGGAGGAAGAGGAAAGTAAAATTTCATGCATCAAAGGTGTAACCAGCTGGACCATCTTGAATCTAAGGCCTGGGAATGAGTGGGAATCTCTTACCTTTTTACAGAGGTGGTCCCACATTCCCAATACTGGCTTCCTATAGATCCCAGGGCCAGCTGCTACAAACACCTGGAATGTCAACATTACGGGAGAAATCCCAAAAGTCATCATAAGCATATATCATTTTAATTTTGATAAATGCGATGAATGTCCGCATATTAGTCACGCTAAATTTGCGCTTAACCTGAACTGGCAGCTGCAGCGTGTCCAGCACATCCTCCACTTTGGACTTGAACACCTCGGGCCTCTGCTTGCCCCGGGCGATGCCCAGCTGATTGGTGAAAAACACCACCTAGTGGAGAGGGACAGAAGCACAAAATGTCAATTCAGTGTCACTCCTGAAACATCCTTAGGAATATTTGACAGCTAGATGATTAGATGACACCGATATGGGAAAGTGAAAGGACCACAAAAGGCACTAACCTTATAGCCATCCTTTATTAGATTAGCTAATTTGGGCTTAATCTCAGGGTACAGAATCCTGCAGGTGGAAAAAAAGACAAACAATATATACTGCTAATAATGAAAGTGGTCAAGAGGAACATAAGAGACAGGCCACTCAGCAGACCCACCTCCAGTCATCTGGACTCGTTGGAAAGACTTTGCCTGACTTGGTGGTAATGATGCAGCCGTCAAGATCAAACCCTGCAATCTGGACATAACACATCTCTTTTCAAACACATCTGACCCACTAACACAGTGTTTCCCAATTCGGTCCTCAGGGACCTGCAGACGCTCTACGTTTTTGCTCCCTCCCAGCTCCCAGGACAAAAAATGGGGGATGTCTGGCAGGCAGTTGGGAGGGAGCAAAAATGTGGACTGACGGGCAGGGAGTTGCAAGGGAGCGAAAATGTGCATCATCTATGGGACCCACCTTTTTCCTGCCGGTAACCCCCTTCGCAGTGAAGAGCATTAGGTGTCCAATCTGCTCCCATTGGTCGCGGGAGCAGGGCGAGGCAGATGCTGCTGTTCCCGCGGTGCTGTGGCGGCTGCTCGCACTTTCTGCTATCTCTTGCAGCCTCTTCAGCTTCTCCTCGATGAGGATTTCGGCATCCTCCTCCCCGCTGGACGGCTCGGTCTTCCGCATTCGCTTAGCGCTACAGTCGTCATCTTGGCTGGAAGGCCTCTTGACACTCTAGGTGATTTCAGATAGTTAACTTGCTTTATTTTTTATTGTTCCACAAAATAATTTCCTGAATTCTCCTATAAATGTTTCCAGATGAAATTTTGCTGAGCAAAAATTCCAACTGTACAGGCAGTCCCCAGATTAAGAATGTGCGACAACTCATGCTATTATATTAAAAATACAGGCAAAATAAAATGGTTTGTAATAATGAACGCAAGCACTACTTTGTAACGCTCACGAAAACATCGCATAGCTTCAGCATTTCGTCGACTCGAGGTGCAGTACAGCACCGTATGTGGTTACTTTTATTATTACAGTATTATTATTATTATGTTATTCTTCTGACTTGCCTACAAATTCAACTTAGACAGCAACAGATCTTGTTCATAACCTGGGGACTATCTGTACATCACAATCATAAAATTAATTTTGACATACTATGCTCAAGTTACCCACCGTCACATTTAAAAATACAGTATACTCTTTGTAAACCTTAAAATCACTATGCAACAAAAAACCATCAATTGATCTTCTATAGACAGCTATCCAGAACAGGGGTCTCCCAATAAGCACAAAGCAGGGGACACCCAGGCAATCCATCAGAGGGCACACACTACCACACATAATCACATACGAGGGGCCTTTCAGAGACACTGATTCACCTAAATGCATGTCTCTGGAGTGTGAGAGGAAATCTGCATGAATTCAGGAAATATAAGCAAACTCCATATACACGGGGTTCAAGCCCCCCGGCCCCAAAGGGCCGATGCTGACAGTCTCACCCCTGTGCCAAGTCTGAGGCTGAATCGTGGTGAATAGAAAAACAGAATATATTCCTGTAGCTTGGTCCGGGATACCTTTTTGGGAGAAGGACTAAAGAAATCTCGGATACTGCGCTTTTGGCCGTCTCTGTGAGGCTGCTGCTTGCTCGTTTTTTCTTTTCCCTTTGAAGTTACAGGCGAGGGACTTCCATTGGGGCTGCCAGAGAAACGCACGGTGAAGGGGTAACTTTGATTGACGAGGTAGAGTGTCACTCCTTTTGTCAGGCACCCAGAATTCCCCCTACCCAGAGCATGGGCGTCCAGGGAGGAGGGGTTTGGACCAAGCTGTGATTTGCAGACATGAACATGGAGACATGTCAGGGCTGATGACTGACTCATTTTAAATAATGCATAACTTTCATATTTGCATTTATCTACTATGTATATGGCACAACACTGATTTAGAGGGTTTATTCCTAGGTACCTGTGTCACAATCACTGACTGTTCTTCATAACGGGCCACCAGCTTCACTGCAAAAGAAGACGACCCGATAGAAATTAACACTGGCCGATAACACTCAGGAGCATTTCCTTACTGAAGATCCAAATGAATCTGCTCGCTGGTGAACAGCCTCGGGCCCATAGTCACAGCACAGACTCACCCTGGTGTCTTGAGCACTTCTTGTCGGACACCCTGGACTCAGGGCCCCGGCCTAAGATTAACGCCCGTCCATTAGCCAGCGGCACACTGGCTCCTGACTCACTAACCAGCATGCACTGCATCTACAAGAGGACAGACCAGATTCCAGTACACTGTGAGATACTTTTGAAAGCTGGAAATACATTTTTACACTTTGGTGGTGAATCAAAGAAGAATTAGGTCATTTGACCTACAGGACAAATATTGCAATAGATTAAGCAACGATCTCTGCATTGTGTGGATCCTTGTTTTTTTTGTTATTGTCAAGGACTTTCTTTTATATACATTATAGTTCTTGGTCTGTTTCTCTATCCTCAGTGGTTCTCACTTTGAACTATATACATTGTCCTTAGTCCCTTACTAATCGATTGTAAGTCATTCCCCGTCTTTGACCTCCTTGTCTTCATCTCTTAACATCTGATAACAGCTTGTTCAAAATCAAACTACTCTGACTAAATGAAGCCAGTTCAATTTCTAGGCTGTTCTAAATAACCACTTGATCTGTTCCTTACCCTGCAACTGTTTAAATTCTCAGTCATTGCACAATTGCGATGATCCAGAGATATCAGAGAAGGCCTGGTAATTGAACGCCATATCAGTCCACCAGCAGGTACCCAGACTAACACGTATATGGTAATTTAGGATTACCAGTACCTCTTTCATGCCTTCAGAAAATTAATGAACACTAGGAGAATATATATGCTCTGCACACACGTAGCTGGGGTTAACTTTTCTGTTGATTAGGCTCATTTTATCATTACGTTATACTACGAATCT
Organism: Mormyrops attenuatus; assembly: GCA_026777985.1. Classification (NCBI taxonomy): domain Eukaryota; kingdom Metazoa; phylum Chordata; class Actinopteri; order Osteoglossiformes; family Mormyridae; genus Mormyrops; species Mormyrops attenuatus. The sequence goes on from JAODKC010000039.1 coordinate 8,462,347, forward strand.
GCTTGGAAAGTGCCAAATATTTATTACAAGTTATCTTTTGAGGATATATAATATTTCGTCACAAGTGTGGTTAATGAACCTTCGACATGAGAATAACTTTTTAAAAGTTTAATATTCATATCGAGTAACGTTTGTAACCTATGGTTTTCTGCGTAACGGATGCGCCGAATACTGAGAAAATCCGACAAAACATGTTCATTTATAACTTGAAATATAAAGCGACAATCAGGCTAACAAATACTGTGATATAATCCATATACATAACGCACCTTTTTATAACACATCTATAACCCTACTATTTCCAACCAAATGTTAAATACAAGACATTGTAAAAACGTGAAATGGTAACTATCCTTGCTTTTTCACGAAATGCCAATTAATTCTATTAACATGTTTGATTAAGAATATTATCATCCAAGCATGTAATACTACAGTCGGTTCCTATATTTGACCACATTTCCAAACAAATCCTAAAAAAATCCTTTGTGTTTATCCAACTATTTAAAAATACATTTACTCACCGTATATGGTACGTCTCTGAAACAATTCCCTCTGATATCTGAGATCTCAAAATTTGGTTCCGACGTAAGATATTGAGCGTCAAAGATAGTACAGTATATTTTCTATTAAAACATTATTTCAATTTATAAACTTAATAAAACTAACATTTGTTGTATTATAAACCGTCGGGTGTTTTTACTATTTTTACGCAGAAGTTTACATAACGTTTGTTAATTTGGGTTATATTTTTAAAGGACACATTAACAGATACTTAAATGTCAAGTTACTAGAATAGATGTACTTTATTACAAGATGGTATGTGACAACATGTAAATAATGTAATGATGAAAATAATTCATTACCAAGCATAGTCGGAAAAGACTTGCTTATCTTTTACAAGACAAAAATCCGTTTTCCGGTCAATAAGTTATGATGAATAATGATTTGTCTGTCTTTCTGTTTAACATAAATTAACGTGCACGGTGCAGACTGCATTGTTAGCATCAACGTTTTAGTGTTTTCACCAGTGTCCTTTCTTTTTTTTTTTTACCGTGAGAGCTACTTATACAAAGAAAATACTCACGTCGGTACAATAACAGGGAAGAATGGAAGTTGCATCGCGATCGACTGAAAATGTCTTTAGTGAGTGAGGGTTGGGCACCACTGGTTTACACCATTAATGAGAATATTCAAATACATTGAACTAAAACAGAACTGGTCGAATCTGCAACCGAAGATAATAAAATACCGAGTTCATTTATAATTCTGTTTATGTGGAGCGTGGTGGTGAGGCAATATATAGGTTATTTATCCCATTTGGCACAATCCATTATGGACTCATTACAGGGTGTGCTTTGTTGATGGATGAAAGCACCACAGAAAGACTTAAGATGCTTTCTTGCTTGAGGGATGGTTTCTGGTTGCTTTAAACTCAAGTACGGAGCTTTTACCCCCGATAAAGTATAGGCCCACGTTTTACAAGCTATCCGATTACTTTAAGTTAAACATAATAGCTCCAAGTCGACTAACTAACTGAATACTAGGTGATTAAAGAAGAATCTAGTTCGTTTATACGGCTAAGTATCAGTGAATTGGAAAGACTTGTGATGTTAAAAAGAAAATCTTGTTTGTCCCGATGAACAAGCTACAACAAAAGAAAGGTAACCAGGCAGAGCCGCCATAAACCTTAATTTCATGGAAAAAGTGAGGCTTGCGATGCGCTGTTTGCGATGATCTGTTGGGGTTTTTTATCGGAATTTGTTTAGGATGGCATCACGCAGATTAAATCGATTAACCTAATATAGCAAGACTTATTGTAACGTATCTATAGGCTAACCCAACAACACCTGTGTTTATCGTAACAACATCACATTACTTAACAAGTACTGAAATCCAGGCCCTATTGTATTGATTATTGTTCCCTTGCACGCACGCCAACTTCACCCCACTGTTATAACGGATGTATGCCATAAGAGTCACTGGCGTCTAATCACCTGATGCAGCGACGTAGAACAGAGTTTGATGGTGCTCCCCCGGTCCTACTCCCCTGAGCTGATTCTTTTTGGTGTTTACCACCTTTTTTCCCCCCAAGAACCCCTGAATAGGATTCCTTTTACTGCAGGTAATGCAAGTTAGTATGGTGGTGACAGGTAAAACATGAAAAATCAGGAAGCAACGTTCCATTAGTTAAGGTCGTTGGTTGAGAATACGTGAGTCATGGAGAGTCCTGATCATTTTTGATGGCATAGACTAGCAAATGTCTGGAAGATTTTGAACACAATAACTGCATTTGTCCCTACATATAAAGTTCAGGGAGAGGTAAGCCTGATCCTGGAGTGCCAGTATCCAGCAGGTTTTCTATCCTACCTGGTCTCTGGTCTCAGTTCACCTGCTAATTCATGATAAATAAAACCAGCATTCAGTGACAGGAGAAATTAGATTTCATAAACTACACTAGGTGCAATTATCTTTTGCTCCAAAATCACCAAAATTTGTATCTTCATGCATTTATTAGTAATAGCCAAAACAAGAGAATAATTGAAAATCTCTGGTTAAAAACCTACATTTCTCTCTGAGCTACAGGAATTTGCTTAAAGATAATTATTAATGTGAGAAGGCTGCAGTTACACAGACTGACACAAATTCTGTTCAGGCGTCCCTGATGTAATCATATACAGGGGAATTCATTTATTTATTTTTTTTGCAAGTCCTAAATTAAGTCTAACATCTTTTAAAGCGAAGATCCATTAGATAATTGGGTCTCTAATGGGTCCAAGCCATGTTCTCATTATTTCACAGTTTCATATGATAAAGTAATTATGTCTAAATATGATCAGTACCCTAGTGACAATCCAATCAGACTGGGAATGCTGGGAGTTACTGTAATCAACATCAGGGACTGATAATTGATGTAGGGCAGTGATGGCCAGTCTTAGGCACAAAGGGCCAGTGTGTATGCAGGTTTCTGGGATAACCTTTAGGTCAGCTGTTCACACCCACGTGTAAGGACTCTTCAGCCGATCCGTCCTCTAATTAGTAATCTAATTATTGAGTTGCAGCAAAAACTCGCTGACACAGCGGCTGTTTCTGGATAAGACTGGCCACTCCTGATGTAGGACGTAAACTAATTTCATGTCCCATTTCCATTGAGGGTTTGATACATTGTTGTCGTATATATATATTATACATATATACAGACGATTTCACAATTACAGGCACATTCCGTGTTTGGAAATACTCAGCTGCTTGTTTTCTCATTATCTAACCAAATATAGTGATTATTGTTTAAATATTGTTTAATGGAATATTAAGCTTGCTTAATCTTCTGTATAATTTAATAAAAAAGTTATAAACTCCTCAAAGCTGGTTTTAGTTTTCAATCCAAACTCACAATCATTCAGTTTGTTTATAATATACCACATGCCTGTAAATGAAATAAATACCACAACTTCTATAAATAAACGTGGTTATATGCAAAAAATAGTCATACAATATATTAATGCATAAAAATTAAGATCATGTACGCCTATTTGGAAAATTAAAACTACCATATACATTTATTATACCTTTATTTTTACTCGACAATGTTTTTTTTATTTGTTCCCTTACTTCTTTTTAACTTAATTTTTTTTTCTCTATAAAGAGGGGCCGGTAAAGTCAGTCAGTACTGCTTTTTTCCTCAAACACTACGTGGCGTAAATAGTTACCTATCTGTTTAAAAAAAATCTATCACAACGCCCTATGCCTCTGAATTGCCCCATCCACTGGGAAATGTAACAATTAAACGGCTTACTCTAGCACGAGACAATAGTATTTATTGGTATTCTCTTTTCTGCAACACACCTACTACTGTATTTTAAAAATAGAAAATAAATATATGTATTTAATGATAAATATGCTAAAAAGCATAAAACAACCCTATGCTCGATCCGTAGAATTTCCATTTCTGTGGAACATTGTGTGATCAGCAAGCGACTTTATTGCGTATGAAGATAAATATGTTTAATGTTATGATTTTCTTGGTGTAAATTTCACGAGTACTAGCCTAATAATCATGGATTTTTGGTCGAATATTTATGGGCTAATATTGCGGCTGAAAACTACCGTATCCGCATTTTTTTAAAATGTCGAAATTTAAGACATACACTTTCAAAATAGTTTCACATTTGAAGAACACGAAATAATTATATCGTGACGTTATATATAGGCATTTATCATAACCTTTCACTTGAACTGGCTTCAAATAAACTCAACATTCTCATATAAGTTGTGAACTTCGTTTTACTAAATCAGTATAAGATATATGGTAAACATTTCCGGCTGTAGTGACTGATTTGGTGTCATGCTGCTGACCTCACTCCTAGCCGTCATCGTTATGGGCGAAATTGTACAGCTGATCTCGGATCAGTTTTGAAAGGTATAATGACTCTATTATATCCACGAACTACGCCATTGACTTCCACTACGGCTTACTCAGTCAGGAATACGAGGTAATTATCTGCCAACAGATCACACAAGGTATAACGCAGTTGAATGTAAGTAGTATAGGGTTTGATAGCTGGAAACACTTAGGCCTGAAGTTTTTTTTGCCATGTAACACGTAGCTATTAGCTAAGCCGCTGTCAAATGTGAAAGTTATACGGTAACTTAGCATTCTAACATGATTCTGTGCACGATGGCTTCAAAGTTATTCCCACCCTTAAAAAAGTAAAACAAGCTAGATAAAAGAAATTAGAGCTAGTTTCTATTGACTTTATTATAATTTCTTTTTCTTGCTGCAAGTTAAAAAGGTGTTTTTAGCGTTCGTACAGTTGGTGGTTATCCGTTTCATTTGGATGTAGAATGAGGAAATGTGTCACCCATCACTCCGAAAAACCAATGGGACGTTACTTATCTTAATAATTATTTCCCTGGGTACAAAAATATGGTACATAAATTCTCGCATCGGCTTCAAGGTGCTGGTGTTTCAGGATCGGTCTTGAGTTTAATGTGCACGTATTGTACGATCGTACAAACAAACCTATGGTTTTTAAATCCTATTTATATTTGGACATGCCTTCCTGTGGAATGACGAGATCTGAGAATGTACAGAACAGCCACTGTTCTTATTCGCAAAGGACATCTATGTTTTTAGAAATACACCGTGAGTTCGTTTGTCCACATTTGCATTGAAATTTCTTTTAAAAAATCTTTCAGTTGTTAATGTATAAATATATGCACATCTGTGTTTCGTTTGTGCCAGGATTTTGTAGCAATGGCTGTTCATTTTGTTAGGTTCATTTTGTAAACAGGGCTGCACAAAGACCTGGCTGGGCCCCTGAAAAATTCTACCGATATGCCCACCTTTCTCTAAACGAAAGATACCATTATCCATGGTCACGCAATAAATACCAACACGCAGGCAAGCTCAGCAGAAGAAAAAGGCAAAGCATTTTCAATAGTCATGCAGCTGCCTGACGCCCTTTTTTACAAGCCTGACAAACAAGTTACACTGTAAGAAGAAGAAAGAAGTTTAATTGCAGGTGATTTGCTATCAACGCCTTTCTGTTTCGCTTCGGAAACAATGTTGCATCTTGTTCATTAGGCTTTCAGCTTGTAAAAAGTGTGCGAAGAAGCTGCGTGATTGTCGAAGGTGCTATCCCTTTGTCTTTTGCTCTATTTGCAAGTTGGTATTTATTGTTGTATAATAGCTGCCTGGTAATCCATGCAAAACAAGGCAGTATATGGAGAAAAGCTTACAGTACATTCTGCTCCTTTGAGCAACTGTGTCATGATATCAAGGGCTTTATGACAAACAATATATAATTCATATGACCATTTAATATACCAATTTGAATGGCTGAGGATGATACTGCCTGGGGGGGGGGGGGGGGGGGCCCCCGGGGAAGGGGGGCGGCGGCGGGGGGGGGGGGGGTTTGTGGGGGGGGGGGTGGTGTTTTGGGGGGGGGGGGTGGGGGGGGGTGTAGGA
>JAODKC010000039.1:8468665-8489535 GCA_026777985.1 Mormyrops attenuatus
CTGTGTAATTATATAACGGGTTTTATGAAAAACAATATATAATTAATTTCACAATTTAATATACAATTTTTATTGGCTTCGTATTTTAGTGCAAAACCCCCCCCCCCCCCCAAAAAAAGAAAAAAAAAAAAAAAACTTGAGAATTATTTATTGTCTGGACAAAGCAGTTTGTAGATAAACAAGAGTAATATCCATGAAAATGGCATCACTATTTTCCGAGTGTTTGATTTATTTTCGGCTCCGCTTGTTAATGTTTTCTTTATGCTCAGTCCTCTTCAGAACAAAGAAAGCTAATTTACTCATTAAAAAACTCATTTAAAATCCACACCCTCATCAACCTCTCAAAGTTCCGGTGCCAGAGAAGTGTTGCTGTTATTATGTCCAGAGATATAAAACATTTCATTATTTCATAGACTCAATAAAGTCAGTTCATATGAATGTTTGAATTACATTAAATATATAATGCAAAATAAGAAAAAAAAAATCAAACTGAAAGAGTGTATAGCTGTCTATATAGTATGTACAGGATCTGATTGCGGTAACTTAAGATTTAGTAAGATGTTTGTATGTATGAAATACAGCGTTTGTGAATCAAGTTATGTACAGATAGTTTCCTAACAGGAAAAGCAGGCTTGTGATGTCATGTAAGGTCCGTCAGAGGTGTGTGTATATATGTATTTTCACTCAACTTGTACTCACCTGTTCCACAGTTGTTGGAATATACCATTTGGGGTAAGGTTTTCTGTATGCGTATTTAGCTTGTTTTATTAGCTTGGTGTGTGTCATATGGAAATGAAAGACTCCTGTTCTTTTACCTCATTGCAATTTGTTCATTTATTTTTAAAAATACAGTGTTGCACTCATTTTGATCTAAAATGCAATATTAACTTGAGTAAGAATCAGCATCTTTTTTCTATTTAGAAATCAGTTGAAAAGTACAGTTTGATTTTTGGTGGAGAAAAAAAAAATTATATGTAGACCTGGATAAAAGTCTGAATGGTTCAAAACAATTGCTTGACAGAAAGCAATTGTGTGTCTTTGATAGGTATAGGCAGAGATGGGCACAAATGCATTAAACAATATTCTCTTACAAATTACAAATACTTTCTCATCAAACGTAACAAAATAAAAAATACTGGTGTGAGAAAATGTGTTTAATTAAAATATAAAAGTAATTTATTATTTGAAAATAAAGAAATACATGACGAATACATGTACCATTACAGCACTAATAATATTTATTAGTTACAAAATAAACAGTTTACCCTAACTTAAAATAGAATAATAATTATATGATTTACTTGTGCTATAGAGTTAATTGTGAAATTAAAATTGACTTTTGTAACATTAGTAATGTACTGTGAGCTCGACAGGTTGTATCTGCTGCAACGGCTTGGAGGAATCCAGGAGATGGAGCCGCGATACAAATGTTCATGATCTCGTACGGTGGTTTTGGTCTCGGTTTCAGAACTGCAACACCCTTAATTTATACCCAGTGTTTCCCACAGAATTAGTGGCGGTGGCTGGCAGGGCGGTGGTGTGTGCATGTGCACCAAAACTTTCTGAAGTTAGTTATCATAATGTGTGAATTTCCTGCTTTGTTTTACAGTAGGGTGCTGAACAGGCATAAACTCAGAGTATAAACCTTTTTAGATGTATGCTCAAAAAAGCTGTAACCATCAGCTGTCATGCATATAATATTCAACGTCTAGTTCACCAGTTGGTTCTCCCTTTTACAGGCTCAGTTTTACAGCTATGATTAGCTGATAGAAATTAATTTTGTCCTTAGGAACAAAAGTAGCTAGTCTGATTTATCACTAATGAAGGCTTCCATACATGACCAATCCCATGATGCCACTGCCTGAGCATGCCTGTAGAAATTAACTAGAATGCCACAAGTAGGCTAGCAAGTTAATTCACAAGGTCTAGAGCACAGCACTGCTCTTTGCTTATTGCCCTATTTTTTCTGTCCTATAATGACATTCACTGAGCAATATCTGATAGTAGATTTCATTACATTTCCTTAAGGTAATTTGCACTGAGCATCAAAGCATCTTCTTTCCTTGGATTACTGGTCATGGGAAAACAAAGTTCACGGCGACCACATTGGGCCCAACAGGATTGTGTCACATGATTTATTTGCATCTAAGCAAAAGACAGTGATATACTATATTTAAAAGTCTGTAAGCCTGGTGATGACGGTTCTTAAAATGTCAGAAAATAAATAAAATCAAATTACATATTCTATTAAGTATTTTAAATACATAACATACAATATCTCAAAGTATTTTGAGAACATTTTAAACTGAATTTGACAAAGCACTTCTTTACACAGCGTGTAGTTAGAGTGTGGAATAGTCTTCCTGTTAGTGTAGCGCAAGCTAAAACCCTGGGTTCCTTTAAATCAGAGCTAGATAAGATTTTAACAACTCTCAGCTATTAGTTGAGTTCTCCCCAAACGAGCTTGATGGCCCGAATAGCCTCCTTTCGCTTGTAAATTTCCTACGTTCTTAAGCTCTTATTTTGTTACAAATTAGATCTATTTTCAGCAAAATACAAATTACGAAATACTTAAAAGTAATTACGTATTTTAAATATAGGCAGTGTCCAGGTTAAGAACGTCTGACTTACGGACAACTCATACTTATGAACGGACCAACATAAAGCCTATTATATTAAATAATCGGGTTTAATACAATGGTCCGTAATAACGAACGCGCGTGTTACTTTGTGACGCTCATGGAAACATTTGCAGCTTTAGCCGTCCATCGGTTCGAGGTGCAGTAAAGCACCGTATACAGTTACTTTTATTATTACTGTATAATTATTATCATTATTATGTACTTTATTATTATTTTTCTGACTTAGCTACAAATTTGACTTAAAAACAGACTTAGGTAAAGGATCTCATTTGTAGCCTGGGGACAGCCTGTGCATTTTATTGAAATCCTCCACATCTCTGGGTATAGGTTACAGTCTTACGGATTTTTTAAATACTATTTTTTGTTTGTTTTTAAGCAGGTGAGTGACTTGTACCAGCTTTCCCTTACCGAGTGAAGACGGGTCGCATCATAATACCACTGAGCACAAATATTTCGGCTCACTGCCACACCCTTAAACCACTCTTTGTTTGGAAGGGGTGTAGAATCAAACAGGATATAGAAGAAAAACAGGATATGTGCTCAGAGATTCCCAATTAGAATACAGGGTGGGATGCTGCTTTTGCAGCTTAATGCTTTGCATTCATATAAGGTGACTGACCTTAGCTTTCATAGTGCAGTGGTACAGATAACATGTTAAACAGGAGTGCCTGATAAATACAAGCTGGTATAGAATTCTAGTTATGTTGGTAGTTGTGAATCACACCATTTGTAAATAGTATAAATTGCTTTAAATGGTCGATTTGATATTAGCGTAGAATTAATTTTATTATATATTATATTACTACACAAATTCCTTGTGGGGTGAAAGTAAACCACGTGAAAGATTTTGCTTTTGCAGGATAGGCGAGGAGGTTATTGTATGTATATAATTGCAATTACCAGCACACACCCAGTAGCTTCAGGAACCGGTTCTTAGCTCTTCACATGCCTGTAGTTTAAATGCAGGAAGCTCAATGTTTTTTCAAGCTCTGCAGGTCTCCACCCTTTGCTCCACCCTTTGCTCCTCTGTGACTCACTCTCACTCCTCTCCATGATGAGTTCTGTCTGCTGCTCTTCGGTCTTATAGTGGTTCACTCAGCAGTCACTATTTCCAAGGGATCCCCGTTCTGTTTGTTCTGAAGGTGGCTGATGGGTTCAGCACTGGGCCACACCTGATCTGCACACATTCAGCCTGTTTTTCCATGTACTCAAGTGCATTGCACTTCGAACAGGCTAAAGTTAAACATAGTAAAAATGGATTTTCTTTCTTTTACATTTGTATTCTTTTTTCTAAAGCGACATACAACTGAGAAGGAAGTGTCAGCCAGTCCCTGGAGCAATTGGGGATTAAGGGCCTTGCTCAGGGGCCCAACGGCGGCATCACTCTGCCGACCCTGTCATTCGAGTCTGTGACCTTCCAGTTACAGGCACAGGGCCCTAACCTGCTGAGCAGCGCACTGCCCCCTTTTGGTATACTTTGTTAGCACACTGATGTGAAGACTTGGAATGCCAAGATAAGGGTGCATTTTGTGGATGCAAATTGCACCGCTTAATCTTGCAGTTTATCTTTTTTTACCACTTACCACTTCACTCTTGGTATTTGTACATTTAAATGACGCAGCGGTTTCATTCCACAGGATTCTCCTATAACGAGACGCACATAGCGTTAGCATCATCCACTTGCCAGTTCTGAGCAGCATGGCCCGTGTGAAAGCTTACAGCACGCTGATGGGAGGCATAACGGAGCTGGACTTCCAAGGAAAGGCGGTGCCCAGCGATCTGGTGCTAATTGGCGATGAAGCTTTTCCTCTGGCCATGAACCATGTGGGCCAGGTCCTAATGGCTGCTTCCAGTTATGGAATGGGGCGCCTTGTGGTGCTGGGCCATGAGGAATACCTCACTGCCTTCCCCTCTGTGGTGAAGAATGTCCTGGCATGGCTGACACCTCCCAGTAACACCACTGTGGGCATCCACCCGGCTTGTACCTCATTTGCCCAAAGTCTTAGTTGCCCCAAAGAGGTGGGCAATTTCCACAAGATGATGGGGATCTACGTCACAGATGCCTACAGCGTGGCTGGCTCAGAGAAGGAGCTGGTGAGTTATCTGAAGGGCGGAGGAAGGCTGCTTGTGGCTGGGCAGGCCTGGAAATGGGCCCAGATGAACCCAGGCCAGAATGCCCTTAGAGATTTCCCTGGAAACAAGGTGTGCAGCGTGGCTGGGATCTACTTCTCGGAGCATAAGGGCAAGCTGGGCATGTTCCCAGTGCCTAAGGAGATTCCCTCCAGCTGGCTCGCAATGTCGTAAGTGCTGGGACCGCGGGGTTTGGTGATTTGAAGCACAGTTGTGAAGCACAACTTTTCTACATACATTTCTGTACCTGTAATTAGACTTAATTTCATGTAGGCTGTACAATTCCATCCTAGGATAGGCAAGGACTTCAAGGATGACTACAAGTTCCTGCTGGACGGGGTCTCTGAGTTCGATATAAGGGGTGGAGCACTGCCTTCTGAGGTCCTGGTGCATGGTCCGTTGGCCTTCCCCATCGCCACCACTGGTGAAGGCAGGGCCTTTTTTGCCGGAGCCTATTACGGACAGGGCCGTGTAATCGTGGGCACCCACGAGGGCTACCTGGGCCGCGCTGAGCTGTCCCGCTTCCTATGCAACGCGGTGCGCTGGCTGGACGAGGGCCGCAACGGGTGCGTGGGTGTCCATCCCAACCTGGCTGCTGCCCAGTCCCTGCTGACCCAGTCTGGCCTGCACTGCGAGCGCACCCACTTCAGGGAGGACCTCAGCGTGTACGTCTGCAACTCCTATAGCGACGAACACTGCACGAGGATTCAGGGGTTTGTGGCTGAAGGAAAAGGTCTCCTTATTGCTGGCCATGCATGGAACTGGGCTCAGAACCACGGCAGCCACAAAGTGATGACTGCTTACCCAGGCAACCGCATCCTAAATAAAATGGGTATCAGCATCTTGGCAAGCACAGTGAACGCGGGCCTTTACAAGGCCCCGAAGCCTGAGACGGCCTGCTCCGAAGTGTACCACTTCCGACCCATGCTGCGGCGGTTAGCGAGCCACGTGATGTGCGGGGAGCCTCTGAAGCAGCATGAAACGGATTCGCTGAAGCATCTGGGTGAAGACTGCAGCACCTACCTGCACATGCAGGCTCACGACTGCCCCTCCTACTCCTCCATCGTATCCGTGCTCACCAACGTGGTGAAGCAAGGTGGAGTGCCCCACGTTGGCAAGAAATGCCCCGTCAAGGATCCCAAAGACCATTTGCTCCTCAATGTCAGCAGCCAGCTGTATGAGGCGTTGCCCAATCCAGATGAAATTGTGCCCTATATTGTCAGACAAAAGGTCCAGCTCCCTGTTATTGCCAACGCCAAAGCATTTATCAATGGAAACACCGCAGGTGAATTTTCACCCAGTCCCTAAGATTCATTAACTAAACATGTGAATGTATGAAATATTATAAATACATAGTAAATTCAGATCCACTGTAGCTTGTTGCATTAACCCAGAATATGTATCACTTTCATCTTCAGGCCATGAAGAATGGAAAAGCACCGGCCTGTACCTCTCACCTGGAATGAGAACGTATGTCGCAGTTCCTTCAATGATTGTTAAGAAGGGTTGGCAGGTAAATGTTCGTCACCTAACTACCTGAGAACACAAGCAGAGTTGGGGATTTCAGGTCCAGAGAGTACAAATCCAGACCAAGATTTTGTTTCGACCAACCAGTTGAGTACTCTGTGATTGTAACTCTTTATACTCAACTGGTTGGTTGAAACAAAATCTTGATCTGGATTTGTACTCTCTGGACCTGAAATCTCCACCTCTGAACACAAGTATAGGTCTCTGCTGGCTGGATTAGTGGGCGTGTTGAAAGGTTAGTAGGCATGTTTACATTTTTGTGGGCGTGTCAAAAGGGGGGCACGTTAACAGGATGAGAGTGTAGTGAAGTGGTTGGAACCACGCACATAATTTCCTTTTCACTTTCTGGAAGTATGGTGGTAAGTTTGAACAAGCATAGTAAATGTCTAACGCTATTTGAACAAATATGAAACGGGCGTGTTATTATAGATATCTGTTGATCATAGTCATTGCCTGACCTATACAGTATGTCTCACAGCATTTTCTGCCAATGAAATAACCTTTTGGCACGCCTGCTCTGTTACACACGTCACCTTCTGACACGCCCACTACTTCTCCCTGCGGAGCCTCACGTCTCTGAGAGCAAGCACTCAGAATAACTGCCGCACATAGTTATTGACTTGGTTTCATATCGCAGTCATTGGTCTGTCCCGTACTAACCTTGGTGTGACTCAACCCCTCCCTAGTTGCAGATCGGTTGCCAGACAGACAATCTTGGCAAGGCGGGGGAACTGAAGAGGGCACCTGTGGTGCACAAGCGCTTCCCCGTCAATTCAGAGATGATCCTGGTGTCAAACCTCTGGGGTGGACTACTTTACTTGGTGGCACCACCGAACAGCACGGTGGGGGATTTTGAAATCCACGCACAATGGGCCATCCTTGCCCCCTACTACAAATCAGGTAAGAATGCCTCCCCCCCCCAATGGGGACACCCTGGAAGATCAATGACACATCATCTGTAGACCAGATAATACCTCGTAGCATAAAAGTACAGTGAGATATTGGAACCAATCTCTTATATATATTTTGGAATCATGTGATTACATGTCATGGGGTTTCCATGTTCTTGATGTGTTTGTGCCGATTTTTAATGAGGTTTGCCCTCCCAACTGGTGTCGCAAAATGTCCCATAGCATGGGTTGTGTGTATGAGTGTCTTGCCTGCAATAGACTGGCATCACATTCAAGGTGGTCCTCTAGTCTAGGGGGATCTTGTAAGGGTCTGCTGTCCTGTGCAGCCTGAGAAACGCTTCAGATTTTCTTTGGGCCTCCATTGGCGAAGCAGCTATGAAAGATGGATGGATGGTGGATGATTGTAGGTTATACAACTGAAAGATGTTGGTTATCATTCACTCAGTCCCTTGATCGTAAAGTATTTTTGTAATTCGGCTAGAGGTGAGTGACACAACAATCCTGTTACTAGGTGCTGTCTATTCTGAGCATTAAATTCTGCATCTTTTGTGTCATTAAAATATTTTCTGTAGCACGTCTCTCAGTTTTAGATTCTCCATTTTAAGATGATGTAGTAAGTGCAGTATTTTCCCAAAGAAGAGTGCTATGGTGGCAAGGGGCTGCAAACTCGAAACCTTTTGCAGCCACATTTGAGCTGTGATCTAAGTTAGCTTAATTTTTCAAGACATTAAAATGCATGCCACCGAACCAACTTCAGCTTTGACGAATCATAATTAAATTTAAGTGCACATAATTTGCTCCAGGAATTTTCCATCACTATTTGGAATTTATAAACAGGAATTTTATGTCTCTCTTTTAGTAAAGATTACCAGTTTGTAAATAACAATGTGTTTTCCCATCCGTCCATCCATTTTCTGTATCCACTTGTCCATTTCGGGGTTGAGGTCATCTGGAGTTTATCCCTGAAGGTACAGCTGCAAGGCAGGGAATAACCCAGGATGGGGCACCGACCCATTGCAGGGCACACTCACACATGCACCATTCACACCTGGGCAATTTGGTAACTCCTATTAACTTCAGCATGTTTTTGCACTGTGAGGGGAAACCAGAGAAACCCCATGATGACACAGGGAGAACATGCAAACTCCACACACATGGAGCCATGGGGGAGACCTGAACCCTGGTCCAGGGGTGTGAGGCAACAGTGCTGACTACTGCACCACCCTCTACAATATGTTTTGCATATTTTAATATATTTTTTACAGTTTTACGTCAAGCTGCTTTTCCTGGACTGGATCACAGGGACCCCCGGGTCTGTCTCAGGTACCATAGAGCACATAGGATATCAGACACAACCCTGAATCCCTGTTGTTCCCACCAGGAAAGACCACGGTGGCCGAGTGGGTTCATCATCTGCGAGCTGCACCTGCTCCCTGGGCAGAGCTGGAGTTTGACAACATCATCCTGACGATGAAATCCAAGGTGGTGCGGAATTTGGACAGGCCGGATGAGGTGGCCGACCTCTGGAACAGCATCATGAAAGGCGTGGCCGACCTGGCCTGCATCCCTGCCAAATTACCCCGCAAGGAGCGCTTTGTGGCCGATGTGCAGATATCTTGTGGCAAGTCTGTTCTTCACCACCATTGGTGATCTCCACACTGTCTAGAGTACCAATTTGTACTATTTTTGTGACTGGAGCTGTACCCTCAATAGTCTGCCAATAGTACCCTAGCTTTAAGTACTGTAAATGTACCTTTTAAGATACACAAATGTTCTCTGAGGAACATCTTCAAGGTACAAGCAACATTAATGTACCCCCGATGGTACAAAAATGTTCCTCATAGTCGATTTCTGTACCTTAAAAGGTACAAGGACCTACAGCTAAGAGTACAATTGACAGACCCTTGAGGGTACAGCCCCAGTGACAAGCAAAGGTACAAATTGGTACTCTTTTGTTTTCTGACTGTGAATCAGTGTTGCGAACAGGTGCTGGATCCTCATCCTAGCTAATGAGCTAACTACTATGGTGGGTAACTCCCATTACTTTCCATTCCCCAGGGTTCATGCATGCAGGCTACCCTATTATGTTGCATGGCCACTCTGTGAAAAGCCTTCTGCAACCAAAGGTGGCCCGTGAGAGTGGCATTTGGGGTGCAATCCACGAGCTGGGCCACAACCAGCAGCGGAATGCTTGGGAATTTCCCCCTAATACCACCGAGTGCACCTGCAACCTGTGGTCCATCTATGTGCATGAGGAGGTCCTGGGTGTTCCCCGGGCCAAGGCCCACGAGGCTGTCAATCCCAAAAATAGGCAGCAGAGGCTTCAGCAGTTTGTGAAAGAAGGGAAACCATTTGGCAAGTGGGAGATGTGGACAGCCCTGGAGACCTACATACAGGTGAGAGACTCGATGTGCCCGAGAAATGGATCTGCACCAGACAGGGGTGGATTATTTTCTCTGGGGGCCCTAGGCTGGTGGGGCTAGGAGGCCCCCAAATGGGCTGCTTGAGCTACAACCTGGGACCCTACGTTGTGGCCCAGAAAAGTCTATGCACTAGCAGGCCTTTGGTATCGATTGTAGAGTTTGGGGTGAGCTGCAGGTATGTGGAGCTGTAGACCTAAAAGTAGTGTTGGCAGGGAAACCATGCTCATGTTCTGAGGGCAAAAGGAAAAATGATTGGTTCAGAGAAACAACCAATCAGATTGTAGATGAGGTGTGTCTAAACAAATAGAGGAAGCAGGACCAAGACATACAGTACTGTGCAGAAGTCTTAGTCAGTCAAAAGAAATGTTTAAAGCTATTTATCGGGGTAGTAAGTGCACTTTTGCTCAGAGCAAAAAACACAGTTTAACATTATAACATATGGAAATTAAGAATAACACAATAAAAACTCATAAGAATTTCTTCAGTTCTCCAGAAATTCACTGATATCTTGTTGGATGACTAGATGAGCACTTCTTCAGTTCCCAAACCTCTCCTCAGGGGCACCACAGCCATTCCATGATTTTTTTAAATTTCATCACCAGTTCAATTAATTAATTTAATTTGTTTTTAAAAGTCACTTTTTTATTAATTAGCTATACAAGGTGTGCTAGTGGTCGAGTTAAGAAACACATTGTTGCTTGAATGCTTGCTGGAAATACAGGGGTGATTTTAACTGAGGTTTTGAAATAGCTAAGCTACCGCACTTTGACAGGCAAACTTTCATAGTTCTACACCAACATGAAGATCATTTAAGCATTGTTTTCTTTGGCTGCCTAAGACTTCTGCATAGTACTGTATGATTGGCTGCCAACTCTAGTTGCTTGGACCCACCTCCTTCACAATCCGATTGGTCATCTCTCTGAACCAGTCATTTTTCATTCTGCCCTCAGAACATTACTGTCTAAGTAAAACTCCCATGAAACTGTACTAGTGAGGAAAGATGCTATGTGTTCTACTCAAAGGGATTCTGTAGGTTGATGAGAGCTAGACATTTTGCAGACATTTTGTGATGGATTGGAACAGGACACTGAAGAATTCAATTCTGGTCAGGAATACCCTTTTCAGACACTGCTCAGAAAGTTATCTAGAATTCTTTTTATAATCTCCTAGCCTGAAGAATTTATCTCTCATCTTGTGCCGTGTGATTTTACCAACCTTCTCTTCTGCTGTCACTCAGCTCCAGGAGAAGTTCGGCTGGGAGGCCTTCAAGAAAGTCTTCTCTGCCTATCACAACATGAAAAATGTGCCTAATGACAGAGATGGAAAAATGAACCTGTACGCCGAGACCTTTTCCAAAGCCGTCAACCAAAACTTGGCACCCTTCTTCAAAGCCTGGGGCTGGCCCATTAGTGCCAATCTTGAGAACAATCTGGCTGGCCTCCCAGTCTGGAGCAATCACCCAATGGTCAATTATGCTTGAATGGAGAGCTCTAAGGCTGTGCAAGTAATGCATTTGCATAGTCAGAAAAAAGCAAGGTATATTATTCATGTTTTATCAATATGTTTTTAATAGGTGGAGAGAGAAATATATGATTCACTCATGTACTTTGGGAAGAGAAATAAGACCAAGTAAAATAAGTAAACAATAAATAATAAAGGCATCTAATACAGTAAAGAAACCTAGTGGTTTCTATTTTTCTATTTTTCGTAAAAATACAGACGCTTCTCTACTTGCGAACTTTCAGACAAACGAAAGAAGAGGACTGTAAGTCCAAATTGTGTTCATTGGGCTCCCGTTTCCTGTCCACAGCAACGATTATTTTTTCTGCGCGCCAGTTCCGCCTAGTACGACTTCTGCTCGCTACTCCCGTCGCTCAGCAGCATGGCATGCGTACTCCCAGCATCCTAGTTCTTTGTACTTGCGCATGTTGAATGACGACTTACGGACATTGCAAGTTACGAACGGCCGTTCGGAACATATCTAGTTCGCAAGTAGAGGAACGTCTGTATAACCATGCTACCTAATTGTTGTGTCTTTGTTTTGGACCAGTGGGTTTTCCAAGATACAGTGGTAGTGCACAATCAACATCAAATGGAATGTAAACTCACTTCAGGCATTTGGAATATCACACACACTGTGCCCAGCTCTGCTGTGTATCGTCCGGCCTCTGTGTTCTCACCAAGCTTGCTGCTGCTGTCACACGTTATTGGAACAGACATATTCTTTGCCCCGTTCCCGAAACAGCGAAACCCCACCGCAGGATCGCTGAGTATTTAAAGTGTTTAGGTATTTACACCAGCTTCAGTTGTGAGACATACATTTATATAGTGCTGCTTGAAAGTGCATGAACATTGCATGTCTTTGACAAATAATCCCATTGGATAATCAGAACGGTAATATTTGCTTGAGTAACAGAGTAACAGTCATATATGACGTATCCATTCATCCATCATAGAAACGCGTTTCCAGCAGAGGGTCGCAAGGGAACCTGGAGCGCATCCCAGATAGTGCACTGTGGAGGTGATGCCAGTTCATTACAGGGCACATGGAGACACCCTATGGGCAATTTAGAAATGCCAGTTCTCCTGTGTGTTTTTGGAGTGCGGGATGAAACTGGATTTTCGAAGGAAAATCTAGCAGAAGGAGGATTTGTAAACTTCAGAGAAAGAGAGAATGAAAAGGATTTGGACCCCAAACACTAATTTATGAGGCAACAGTGCCTACCTAATGTGGCACAGCACATCCAATACATCCATCCATCCATCCATCCATCCATCCATCTGTTAACTATTTATCCTGGTCAGGGTTGGGGGGTGGGGGGGGTGGAGCCTGTCCCAAACAGCACAAGGCTGACATTTTGGATGGGATGTCAGCCCGTCTCAGGGCAATAACATGTTCCATGGTATTTATTGAAGAAAACACATGTAGCAGAGGTAGATATCATTGTATGCAATCAAGCAGGAAGGTTTCCATTAACAGCCATATCTGTACTTTTCCTTATAGTTACTACTCAGTCGCACATCTTTTTTTTATTGTGAATATTTGTTAATTTTTACTTACAGATTTGGTTTACCTGCTCCACATTTTCCTGCTGTCTCGCTTGAGCATCTCAGTTTGGCTGATGTCTGGATTTTTTGGTAACAAAAACAATTTCTTCCCCTTAATCCATTCTTTGATAGATTTCCTGAAATGATCATTGTCATTTCAATGCAGAAGCCATTTTTGGCACAATTTAAGATCAGACAGATGGCCTGATTTTCTCCCCAAGAAGAATTTGGTTCCATCAATTTTATGTTATCCAATTATCCAAAGGCTGAAAAGTAGTTAACAAAAATATCAATTATAGACTAATCTGTCTAGATAATATTCTTCTAAGATTTAAAACATCATCCCGCATCACCTACTGAAAGACAATCAAAAGTCTTTTTTCAAGGAAAGGTTTCTTCCTGGATGGCTTCATACGATACCCAGTCCTGTCCATGTTTCTGTCATACTGGCGAGATATAAAAATTTGCTGCAAGCAGAGACCTTACAGGGTTTTGATGATCTTCCTGGGTTTTTTCTGGAAGTCCTGTTTGATTTTTCTTTGTTGGTCTAGAGGAAGAATGCTCATATATAATGGTAGTATCTTAGTCATGGAGAAATTGGTTGTTTTTGTATATCTAATCTTGCTCTTCATGAAAGACAGAGGGGTCAGGGAACAAGGTCAGCCAGCAACTGGAGTTAAGGACTATGCTCTAGGATTTAAATCCACAACCTTCCAGACATGAGCAAAGATCCTTGAACCATCCATATTTGGCTTTACTCACTGTCAGTAGGTGAATAGTTCAAGTCCAGAAAGTAAATATCCAGACCAAGATTTTGTTTCAGCCAACCAGCTGAGTACTCTGTGACTGTGATTCTATATGCTCAACTGGTTGGTTGAAACAAAATCTGGGTCTGGACTTTTACTTTCTGGACCTGAACTATCCACCTCTGCTCACTGTTGTCTTGGAAAGTCTCTTTAGATCAGGGCTGCTCATTCCTGCTCCTGGAGATCTACCACCCTTCAGAGCTGAGGTGAAGCCCTAATTTAACACACCTGATACAGATAATCAGGTCATTCAGGAGCACATTAGCATAGCTGGCTCTTATACCGAGACACTACTGAAGGGCCTGATTATCTGTATCGGGTGTGTTAAATTAGGGCCTTACCTATGCTCTGCTGGGTGGTAGATCTCCAGGAGGGAGCAGCCAAGCTTTAGATCATGATATGGTGCAGTAGAATAATATTTATGGAGAGAACCAAGTAACATGTGTTTTTTCTACCACCCAGTTTTCATATACAGGGTTGTGGGGTCCAGGGCCTATTCTGGAAGCTACAGGCACAAGGCAGGGAATAACCCAGGATGGGGCACCAACCCATCACAATGCACACTCACACACCATTCACACCAGTGGGCAGTTTGGTAACTCCAAGTCACCTTAGCATGTTTTTGGATTGTAGGGGATAATCCATGACAACACAGGAAGAACATGCAAACTCCACACACAGATTCAGGGCAGAGACTCAAACCTTGGTCCCAGAGGTGTGAGGTAACAGTGCTGACCACTGCACCACTGCACCACTGCACGGTGATGTTTCCTTAACCATTAAACCAATAAAGCATGATCTAGAGCAGCGTTTCCCAACCCAGTCCTCGGGGGAACCCCAGACAGTCCACGTTTTTGCTCCCTCCCAGCTTGCAGCCAATCAGGAACACCGAATACCTGGTACAGGTGCGCTGGGAGCTGAGAGAAAGCAAAAACGTGGACTGTCCGGGGCTCCCCGAGGACTGGGTTGGGAAACACTGATCTAGAAATCCGTTTATCTCAGTCCTTCCATCTCCACTTTGCCAGTAGGGGATTAAGACAACCCTGGCACAATGAACACAAGACAGGGAACACCCTGGACAGGATGCTAGTCCACATCAGCGCACATAACCCCCCCTCACATTACTAGATGTTTTTGGACAGTAGGCAGAAACCCACAAGAGCGGAGGGGGGACATGCAAACTCCACATATGCAGAGCAGGGGCCGGGAGGTGCCAGACAATGAAGCTACACACAGAGTCACCATCCCACCCCCTTCGCACTCAGTATAGCTAATGAATATTAATTCAGACATATTTGTAATAAACAGCAACAGAGCAAAAATGAACAGGCACTGGGTTCTTCTATGTGGCATTGCAGTGGAGGTGAAATTCCATTAACAAGCATTTTAGATTTCCTTATACCCCAATTTTTACTGTATTAATACTACATTTTTTTTTTTATCTTGCTATATACATCGAAACATTTTTAAACGAATGGTTGAATGCCATGCAGCAATTATTGTTTGGTACAGTGGATATTCTGTATATATACTGCCTACCCACATCTGTGCACACGAAAGCATGAGTGAGTTTGACAAGATTTGGGTGCCGCCCACCGTATCTCCATCTGCTTACTGGCTCGTGTCTGGAGAAAACAGCCAAAATGATCAATGTGAGGTTAATGGGTATGTAATGAAAACAGAACAGCATAGTTAACTTTCAAAAGCAGGTCAGAAATGTTCTAATGGTCTATCACACTTGCCTCAGCTGCCATTCATTTAGATTCATACAGGAACCAGTAGATAGTTCTGTTTGTTATTAACACACATCCTTACAGGCAACATGTTTGGGTTCTCTAGCCCCCTATAAATGACACATGGCCTTAATATTGAAAAAAAACTAACTTGGTTTAATCGCTGCCATGAGTCCGTCAGTCAAGTTCCTGAATTCTCAGGTTCGTAGAAAAGTTCATGGATCTTCAGTCTGCTAGTGTCAGCATTAGAAGTTACTTAGGTTATATGGACAAAGACCCATTGCCACAGGTATATAAAATTAAGCACCTAGCCATAGAGTCGGGTTAACAAACATTTGTGAAAGAATGGGTCATTCTGAAGAGCTCAGTGAATTTAAGCGCGGTACTGTCATAGGATGCAGTAAATCAGTTCGTGAAATATCTTCCCTGCTAGATATTCCATGGTCAACTGTAAGTGGTGTTATTGCAAAGTGGAAGCGTTTAGGAACAACAGAAATTCAGACCATGCAGGGTCACCAAATGGTAAGCCAACCTTCTGTTGACTCAATAACTGCAGAGTTTCAAACTTCCTCTGGGATTAAACCCAGCACAAAAACTGCATGCAAGCCTCACATCACGAAGTGCAATGTAGAGCACTCTGCCACTGGACTCTGGAGCAGTAGAAATGTGTTCTGGGGAGTGACAAATCAGGCTTCTCTGTCCGGCAGTCTGATGGACGAGTTTGGGTTTGGCGGATGCCAGGAGAACGTTACCTGTCTGACTGCATTGTGCCAACTGTAAAGTTTGGTGGAAGAGGGATAATGGTATGGGGTTGCTTTTCAATGGTAGGGCTTGGCTCCTTAGTTCCAGTGAAGGGAACGCTTAATGCTTCAGTATACCAAGACATTTTGGACAATTCAATGCTTCCAACTTTGTGGGAACAATTTGGGGAAGGCCCTTTTCTGTTCCAGCATGATAGTGCCCCAGTGCACAAAGCAAGGTCAATAAAGACATGGATGGGTGAGTCTGGTGTGGAAGAACTTGACTGGCCTGCAGACCCCTGACCTCAACCCCATCAAACACCTTTGAGATGAACTAGAATGGAGATTGTGAGCCAGGACTTCATGTCCAACATCAGTGCCTGACCTAACAAATACTCTTCAGGATGAATGGGCAAAAATTCCCACAGACACAGTCCAAAATCTTGTGGAAATCCTTCCCAGAAGAGTGTCAGCTGTTATAGCTGCAAAGGGGAGACCAACTGCATATTGATGTCTATGGATTTAGAATGGGATGTCATAGAAGTTCCTGTAGATGGGCCAGGTGTCCAAATACTTTTGGCCATATAGTGTATTATCCAACAACAAAGGGTTCTGAGCTGTAAGATTGAGACCATAGATACTAAATATCCGAGGCAATGTTAGCTATCTCTCCAATATAGCTTGTAATAAGCCTTATTAGCTTTGCCCTGCCGTGTATCTCTCACGATTGCGTATTTCATCAGCCTTTTATTGCTCTGCTGTATCTTAGCCTAGTTGGGTTATTATGTGTTGCGCTCTGCTATCTATACATCTGTATCAAACAATGGAT
The DNA here is from genome assembly GCA_026777985.1 of Mormyrops attenuatus. Lineage (NCBI taxonomy): Eukaryota > Metazoa > Chordata > Actinopteri > Osteoglossiformes > Mormyridae > Mormyrops > Mormyrops attenuatus. The sequence continues at coordinate 8,485,455 of JAODKC010000039.1, forward strand.
CAATAAACTACTCAGAGAATCTTTGTGTACTCTCCTCTGTTGCTCTCTCTTTTGGGCCATCTGGTTCAGTGCTTACAGACCACTGGCAGCTCCTAGACTTTTCATTTGTGGCATTAAACAGAGAAAAGATCCACATGTTAGCCTCATCCAGTCTTCAGCATTAGCTCATATCTTCGTCTGCCTCGCCGAAGCAGAACTGCCAGTTCCTAGTCATTATAATCAATGATCCAGAGCATTGTCTTTTATAAATGTGTTTCTGATCTGTGATTGTGCCCTTTGCTGCCTGGGATCGGCTCCTGGCCCCCCATTTACCTAGACCAGGCTTAGAGGTTAGAACAGTGTTTCCCAATCCAGTCCTCGGGGATTCACTGACAGTCCACATTTTTACTTGCTCCCAGCTCCTAATAGGAAGCTGAGAGGAAGCAAACGTGTGTACTGTCTGCCAGGAAGGTTGGATGCAGCAAAAACTTGGACCGGTTGTGGGTTCTTGAGGACCAGATTGAGAAATGCTGGGTTAGAAGATGGATGGATTTTCTTATCTAAATGTCCTTTTGTGTGTGACTGTGCACGAGGGTGTGTCCTGCAAACGACAGGCATTCCAGTGACGGTGCCCTGTGCTTCCTGTGACCGGACTTACCAAGGACCTGTACTGGGTAAATGGTTATGGAAGACGGATGGCGTAGTGGATCAGCGTCTCTATTAGGTCTAGTTGTTCCCAAATGTATCTTTCTATGTTTTCTGCTAAATCAAGCTAGATTTTGATTCTGCTGTAAAATACTTTGCAATAACCTGTTTAAGAAATTGTGTTATATGAAAAGCTTGACAGATTGATTAAGAAACAAACTGCTGATGCAATTTTGTTTAAAAAAACAAAGTTTAACAAGATGAAAAATTGCAGTGCACTGCATCCAGGCCAAGCTGACCGTTTTCAGTGCAGACGCATTTCAAATAGTGCATATATTTTCACACTTGATATGGCTTCTTTACCCCAATGAGGGGCAGCATTTCAGTAAACATGTATTAATTTTTAATATTTCTGTGTTAATTTAAATATATTTGTTTTATACTTTGCAGGGAATTTTTAATAGTAAATTATATTAGCATAAAATATATTCGTTTTGCATGTTGCATCATGACACATATCCAGGTTTTTAGAGTCCTGCGTTCTTTGTCCTTTCACTTAAGATTCGAGGACATCGTAAGTCTTACATTTGTTAAAATGCAGTACTTTTGAAGAAATAACGTAAATATGAAATGCACCATAATTACATTTTATACCGATATGCGCATTTCCTGCCTGGTGCCTGTAGCTTCCAGGATAGAGTCCGACTCTGCATTGGACAAGCAGGTATAGAAAATGTATGGCCGTTACCTTAGAAAACCCTGGTCAAAGACACACATTAGGACAGCATGTACTTCCTAAAACGGCCACTAGATGGAACAGTTGTCTAGACGTTTATGTAGCTGACGTAGGTTCCGAAGCAGCATGTGACACTCGCCACCTTAATAATGAAATTACCGAAGCAGGGATTTGTTGAATTTAAACGCACATATACAATATAATTCTGTTTTACTGTAAATTATTTTCTGAAAGAAATCTTTTTTGACATGGATTTGAAAGTTGGTCCACTTTAGGGCCATGTGCGCGTGTTATTTCTCAAACCGCACCACTTAATTACTCAATTAGCACAATCAATTTGGTAACACATTTCTTCTCAAATTGAAAAAAAAACTATATCTGATCATTGCAATTCTTTGTCCCCCATAGCTAATACATGCAACATTTTACTTCTGAGATCTTTTGAGCAATTTGTGGGTATAAATAGTATATATAATTAACCACTAATTGCACAATTAGGCCATGAGAATGGATTGGAATGAAAACCATCTATATACAGCTCTCTGTGGACTGAGTTTGGGACCCGTTGTGAATCGTGAGTTTCTCTAATACATCGACGTTTACCATGTGTTAAGAGAGCATTGGTGCAATAGTGATGCAAGCAGAATTTTGATAATATTATTGGTGGTTTTGTGAAACCACAAAACATTGCTGCGCTGCTGTGTATAGCCACAGGTCACCATACCAACCAAAAATCCTCTGGGTGCTTAAAAAAACACCCCCCCACCCCACACGCACTATTCGCATGTATTTTACAATGGAATATCAAATCAAGCATTCCCTGCGCGCTTCAGCAGCACCTATACCAGATCATGCATGTGAGCATCTCGCACACTTAGAGGGATGCTTCACACATTTCCTGACATGGACCAGCTGTAGGGCCCATATTCATGGAAAAACAAGCCGTCTGAAAGTACAACGGTGATAAAAATTAGTACTACATCGACAGAGCTCGCGCAGAAAGTACAATCCCGTAGTTGGTTTGTCTGAAATCTCTCCACACTTTCGAAACAAATCCTTCACGGTGAATAAATTTTCGCGTTCTTCTCCAAACGGCATTCGTTTTGCAGGCGTTTAAATCCCACCTGAAGTTCAAAGCCACATCCTAACTAACTGGCGGCGGTTACAAAGTATGGACCAAGTACCGCCATCGCCGGAGCCCGTTTCTGAGACTCTGTACGCGGACTGAAACGGGGAACTTCCGAGGAGCTGCGGTCAGGTGTCATTACTATGCAGTTTTATTGGCAGCGAATGTGAAACAGCCGGATGCCGTGACTCATCCTAGTAAATGTGTGATAAATTACTCAATTTCATGAAATGTAAAGGGGCTGCATCTAAAATTGGAGCCACACCCCAGGGATTGCAGAGTGATAGGAGTGCAGCAGCCAAACAAGGCCACGCTTCCGTCACAGATGCGCACTGTCACAGTGTCACCGCCTGTCGCTAAGGTTACAGATGCTACAGACTCAGTTCACAGTTACTAGAACAGTAGTGGAAACAAAGAGCCTGGTGCCTCGGGGCAGATAAAAATTCAGCTTTTTTTCTTCAAGGGCAGGTTGCCGATCTGAAGGAGGTCGGCATTGTCGCCTAAGCATAAAAGAGCGTCTCCAGACCAGAGAGCAGAGGCTGTTCATTTTCTGAATTTCCTGTCAGCCTCCCAAACAGCATGAATTCACATTTATTCATATATTTCCTAATGTATTTATTTATGATATTCAGTGCCCCCCCTTCCAAAGTCCATTACCGTAATCCATCACGGCGGCATCCCTTGACACACAAACAGCCTCCATTACCATGGCAACCACCTCCAGCCCAGCTCTGCACAGCTCTTCTCTGATTGGCTCGATGCCGGGCAGTCTGAGCCCGTCTGGGAGAAGTGGTAATTGGCTGGGAGTCTTCATCATCCACCTCCCCATCCACCCTTTTCACACTGGGGGAGAAGGGGCAGTGGGATAAGGATAATTAAGCCAAAAAGGAGGGGCATACATCTATGGTGGGGGTTGTGGTTTGGGGTCTGCACAAGAAGTGTGTGTGTGTGTGTGTGTGTCTGCAAGCGCGTGCGGGGGTTGGGGGTTGATGGGGGAAGTGAGGATATTTAGATCCCAGGGGAGTAGATAGTTATATGTGGAGAGGTGGGGCCGACGGCCTTTTCTTCAAACGAATTTCACTGTACTGTACTGTAAAAAGAGCGCCTAGAGCAAGGGGACGGTGTGCAGGAGAGATGCATCTGTTTGCCAGTGCCAGCATGTGGCAGAAACAACCGAAATTATGACTGAATCCAAGCAGGTGGCTCTGTTAAGTCAGGATAATATTTTATAGCAGTGTTTCCCAAGCCGGTCCACAGGGACCAGCGGACAGTCCACATTTTTGCTCCCTCTCAGCTCCTGGTAGCAAAAACATGGACTCTCTGCACGTCCCTGAGTACTAGATTTGGAAACACCATTTTAATATAATACTAAAGTATATTTAGTAAAGCATTTATGATGTAGTCTTTCTTTTATTGTTACTTAGGGACATAAAACACTGTTATATATGTTTAGGGACTGTTTTATAGCGAACCTAGCGCATCGGATTCCTTCATCCCTCTTACAGACCAACATGATACTTTTCTGTTCTTTGGAGGGAGACCAGCAACGCTGCAGCATTTTTTTTATAGTTTTCAGATTCACTCACAGTCCCAGT
>JAODKC010000039.1:8492846-8503202 GCA_026777985.1 Mormyrops attenuatus
AAGCACCTGGTCAACTATAGTTGCGCTTTTCCACAAAATGTTTAAATGCACACAGAGATCTGAACCTCTCTGGGGCAAGTTACAAACACATTATTGCAAATTAAGTGTGCTTTTTTCCTTATTTTATCCATAAAATGTTTTTAATAACACCTAACACCATGCAAAGAAAAACAAAAAATGGGAAAAAAATATCCATTTGGGCTGTTTTTAAAACAAGGCCCCATAGATTAAAAATCTGCTTCTGTGTTCCCATATTTACAAACACACCTTCGCATACACACAAAAGTGAAAGCATTATCAAGTCCCATTCAACTCACAGCAATCCGATATTGGCTTCTTCTTTTTTGTTTTTTTTAACAAGGCTTAAAGTACAGTATGTCAGAGTCTCCTTGAAATCTTGACACAGAGGAGTTCGTTGTTTGCGGGAGCTCGATCTCCCTTCGGTGTGTTCACATGCTACCTTGGTTCCCGTATCGGAAACAGGGTGTCAGGATCTGAAAGGCGTGGCTGGGGAGGGAATGAGCCAGCGAGACGTGGGCTGGCACTTGTGACTGTACCCGCCGACCGGGCGGAGGGTTAGAGACCATTTGGATTTTTCCGGCTCGTCTTCCTGATGGGACCCACAAGTCTTGAGTCTGTATCCATTCAGATCTGAGCTTCAGTTCTCTCCCACAGCTGCACGGCGCTAATCCGCAAGGTAGGGACCATCCTCATTTCTCCATAGCTACGGGGCACTGGCAGGGGGGTGCGCGGACGGCCGAGGCGGGGGGCTTGTCTGACGGCCGGCAGAGTCAGCCATGAGCAGCTCAGGGGGCCGCATCCCGCACACGTGTGCCGTGCCGCCCCCCCCCGCTCATCCCCCCCCCCGGCACCAAGGTTATGTGAACAGAGCCGACATGGGAGCAAACGTAGCCCTTCAGAACACAACTAGAGGGCACTCCGGGCGGAAGGGTCCACTCGAGTGCCCTTGTGTGTCTGGTGTTAAACGGCTGCTCGGCTAATGGAGTGAAGGGGGCAAGTAAGCGTTGGTACTGAGCTCGTTTGGCTTCGTTATTAATACATCACGATGGAAAAGGAACATAAAAATAATAATAATAATAATAAAAAATTAGCTCCCGGCACCATCCTGAAACCGCTCCTGCTGACCAGAGAGGGGAGGAGAGATGGAAGAGAGCGGCGTGCCCATGCTGCGGAAGCGGTCAGGCACCTGGGCGAGCAGTGCATTCTGAGTCGGGGCACAAGCTGGGGCGGTGGGCGTTGACCCACTCGGGAAAGATCTGGAGGATTCTGCCTGTGGTTTGGGCCTGGCGGTTAAGGAGTGAGCCTGAGAGGGTAGGGTGGGTGGAGCTAGGCATGGAGGGGGCGGGGCATTGGGAGGTGCAGTGGGCGTGGCTTAGGTAAGGGTGATGTAGGCTGATGCCTTCTCCTTCAACTGCCGCAGACACAGGTGGCAACTCCAGCTCCCTATAAGGAAAAGCCAATAGGATCTCAGCGCAATTCCCATTAACCAATACGAAGACTTCAACGATTTTGACAGGCATGACTATTTACTGCTTTGTAATTAAACTGCGTGCAAGGCGTCACGCTAGGAGACAACAGATACCGAATATGTAAATTTGTAGCTAGGGGTGTCAGAGGAGCGTGGAGATTCAGAGGACCTGGCACTTGACAGGGGTCCTCCTTTACATAAAATTACACAGAAAATTGGAAGAGGGGGGGCTAGAATTTCTAAGTATGCCCCTGGTTGTAGCTTACTAGAAGATTAAAAGTTTAACGCAAGAAATTGTGGGTACATGGTTAATGTCATTGACGTGAAAAGTATGAGCTCTGGGCGGCCTGTCCAAAGCCGCCCCCCCCAGCCCCTGAGGGCTGCTACCTACCCTCTGGAGGTTCTGCCATGGGGGGGCTGAGGCAGTACATGTGGTACCCTCTGTCACAATCATCGCAGAACAGCAGCTGATCCTGCAGACAAAGGGGCACAGGTAAGCGGGAACAGCAGAGAGGTAATATTCACGGTGAGCTGCAGGACCGAAAACCGGCAGGGCAACCATGTGCACGTGTGAGGAGAAGAGATAGCATAATTTCTATATAATTACTATGTATAATTATTCCTGCATTTTACTAATTGCTAAAAACAGACAGACTGAGGAGACACAGTGACCCTAAAAGGTCACATATACAAAGTGGCAGAGGACAGTAGGCTGGCGTATGAACCGCAATGGCGGTTTTTAGAACGGTAGCTTAATCTAAACAATTATGTACAGCCTGCAAAGTGTGTTCCCAAATTTCACAAGTATTCATTTCAAAGTTCAAGCTACCCAACAGTTACGCAAGACAGTTACAGCAGAGGTTATGTTCAGTAAGTTGGTAAAACCCCTTCTTTAAAATTAACTACCCCAAAACGAGTTTGATATAATTTAGTTAATACCGGCCATCGATGAGCCGCCTTTCCATAACTATACCCGTTACACTGTGATGTTGAGCTGTTTCATTTCTTGCTTGTAAGATCTATAGAGAGCAACTTACGCACTCGACAAATCATCAGCTAATTTCCTGTTCCTGCTTATCGATGTTTTCTATTAGAGTTCTCAGATTGCAAAGTTATGTCCTTCATAAACTGTTTTCTTGCTGTAAAAGTTTCCTATTTATTTATGGCGCTATATAAAGGCATAAAGTAGCTACTATGATTAAACTTGCAAAAATGATAATTACTTGTAAAATAAGCCCTCATTTGCCTGTTTACAATTATAATAAACATTGTAAACATTGTAACAAACATTATTTTAATGAAGTTATCATCATCATCACATTTTGCTGGGGTTCTGCGGTTTTCTGTTTCCCGGAAATCCATGTCTAAACGTGTAAATATTCTCTGTCAGCTCCAGCACACTCTGCAAAAACAGGAGGACGAGCGCAGCAGCTCTGTCACGCGCAGCCGGGACCTGCCACTGAACTCACACTGGCAGTGTTACGGCTGCCTGAAGCTCCTACTCCAGTGACATTAAGGGGAGGGGAGGGGTGTCACAGGACCTGATCCTACCCATGGTGACAGAAGTCGTTATTTTTTACGATTCATTAAACATAAGTTGAGCGAGTACTTCTAATTAAAAAGAATGTCTTTATTATTTGATAAAGACGTCATGATGTCATTGATATGAGGTATGCGCAGGGCATTGGAGAATGGGCCCAAATGGACGGCCAGGCAGGGCGGTTTTGCGGGATGATGCTCACGTCGTTCTCCGAGGTGCCGCACAGGCTGCAGGACTTGCACTCGATGCACTGCCAGCGGTAGGTCCTCACGGCAGCCGTCATGTTAACCGTGAACTGCAGGCACGACGGGTGGCCTGGGTGGACGGGGCATGCACAAGCCACCATCATCACAATCATCAAAATCACCATCATGACATTCATCACCGTCATCACAATCATCATCAAAAACCATTATCATCATCACCCACAATCATCATCACCACCATCATCAAAATCATCAGAATCACCATCATGATAATCATCACCGTCATCACAATCACCATCATGATAATCATCACCGTCATCACCATCACCGTCATCAAAATCATCACCATCATCACCACAGGCATCATAATCATTAACATCACCATCATCACCATCGCTTCTTCAGAATGGCTGTCATTACCAACCTGATCATCATCTTTATAGCCAGGACTTCTAATTACCACACTCTGATTACCATAAATGGTCATGCTAATGCATTGAATGTTACACAGTATCGCTTAATTCTTCAGTCTGGGGTTCATTTTGATCTGTTTCACAATGGTGTTTCATTAATTAGCGTCAAAGGAACCATGTATCGCGCTGCATGAGTGGTAAGACCCAGTGATAATCCGATCTCCGTATGCCAAAACTCAGCTCAGGTGTTTAGTGACATCGGGACTCTGGGAGTCTGGCCCCAACAGGATCCGAAAACCAGTTCATTTGCATTTTTTTCCCCATTTCCAGTCCTGACTGTTTAACAGCCTCATTGGGTCTCGGTGAATGGCCACAATAGCTGAGGGCCCTCGGCCCCACACAGCCCAAGTAGCCCCCCCCAACCCCACCTCCACCCCCACTCTGCCGTACCCGATCGTCCGCAGTCGGCGCAGGAGATAAGGTCCTCGGGACAGCCCGTCTTCTTGGAGCCACCCAGGCAGAAGTCGCAGTAGCCGTTGGGGATGACGGAGCCGTCGGGGGCCTTCTTGGCTGAAACGGGAGCGAGTGGGGGACTTGTGAGTGCCAGAGGGAGAGCTCTCATGTGGGAGGGTTTGGCTGTGGCGCGGCGTCCCTGGGCCAGCAAATCGCGAGTCCCCACTCCTCTGGACAGAACTGCCTTGAAAATGATATCTTTCCATTCCCATCACCTCAGAACACTTGTACGTTAGCTGTAAGCAGAGGTGTGATATGGAAAGGAGGTGGGCACACTTTATACAGAGTCTAAGGTACTGCGGGGGGGGTGGGGGGGGTCATCCTCAAACAGCAAACCCACCGGCAGCAGGAACTCTGGGTGGCCGAAACACAAAATGAAATAAAACAGTGAAAGAGGAAACGAGGACTTGAGGAGGAGGAGAGATGTGCCAAGGCAGAGCAGAGAGAGAGGGACGGGGGAGAGAAAAGTGTGAAGCAGAGATAGAGGGAGAGGGAGAGGGAGAGAGAGAGAGATGATCGCCTGGAGATGCAGTGCCTACTGCACAGGGCTTTCCCCGTCCCATATGTATGTTTTGGAACAGCAAGCAGCGCCGTCCCATGGAACTTGGCAGCGTGGGACTCGCCTCCAGCAGAGCGTGGGAGGGGGTCACAGGCTCCATCGGCATACCCTAAGGCTGCTTTTATATTGTCACGGGGATCGAGACAAAGGCAGACTTTCCGCGCCTGAGAGACACACAGGCCCAAGGTGGGACTCATTACGTGGCGAGATTCCGGTCTGCAGTTTGCTACGTTTTCTACTGCATAAAGTATAATCACAGTCCATGAGTAATTACCCAGGTCTGCTTATTGACACAGGCTGCATGTTCCCAGATTTATCGCACCGAAGTATAAAGCAAATGCATACCTATGCACCTATCTAAACACACTGCCGCACAGCCAGAATTACACAGCACAGCAAACTCAGACACTATATTACTACACTATACCACTACTTAATTACTATACTATACAATACTATTACTATATCTACACTACACACATAAACCTGTCCACCATCCAATCTTTTTAAATCAATTAAAACACAGACACACCCAAAGCTGCATACAATTCCGCCCACACCACTGTATGAATTCTATTAAAACAGACTCAATTTCATTTATAGAGCAATGTATCCAAATCATTAAAACACCTACACACACAATGCCACTGACACACAGATCTGTCCGAAACATTAAAAGCACACAGACACACGCACCCACATACATGTCGCGCTGTGTGATGCCGCAGCGAAGGCCATTGCGGTGCCGTAATCAGGCCCCGTCTGCTGTGTCATTTGGAAAGCTTGGGGCCTGAAGTGGTTATTAATCCTGCTCTCAGTGGATTGTGACAGCGATGGGGGGATGGGGTGGGTGCCGGGGGTGATTGTTTTCTCTAGAGGGGCTGCTATATAATCCCTGAAGAAATACAGAAAATCACCCCCCCACACTTATGACGTGGTGGAGAGACACTGTCCGTGGTACTGTACAGTGCTCTGTAGACAATGCAGTGTCTCACATTCACAGCAATGTATATATCCTCACGCAGTGCATACAAGGCAATCCAATCACATATAAGATGTGCAAGCTAATTACATGCAGTGAACAAGAGAGGAAGAACCAGGTTGCAGTGTATTTGTGACGCACTATGTATTATACATGGCTGATAAATAAGGTGTGACTACAATAGCATTCATTACAAGAACATAAGAGACAGTAACACAATGGGAGTAATTCATATTCAATATACTCCACAGAAGTGAGGCTGTGGCTTCATTTCCCTGGTCTTTAACCCAGGAAAGGAAGCTGGATCATTTGGAAACTGCGGGACCATTTAAGACCTCAACCTCTTCCTGGGTAACAAAGAACCCAAGTTGCTTGATTCATGAAGCAAGTGGGTAAACGAGCTGGATGGGATTGGAAAGGGGGGGGGGGGGCAGACTGGAGGAATGATGCGGCAGACCGCAGTGTGACAAACCGCGAGATCATTTCAGTTAAAACGAGGAGCGGCGTCCGAAAAGAACACGGCAGAGCTAAATCCCACAGCCGCAAAACCGCGAGGCTGCTGAAACGCAGAAACTCCCTCCCAGCTTTCTCGCTGGTTTTATTTAGTCTCCCTCTCACCAGCCTGATTTGGCATCCCTGGGGGGGGGAGGGGGGGTACTGCTGAAGCACCCCATGCATATATTCTCAGCTCTTTCAATCTTCGTATTTTCCCAGCCAAACCTCGGGGACCCGGCGTACCGCGCACAGATAATAGGGCGGCCATGTTAAATCGGCTTCCCCGGACGAGTCTGAGGTGACACTTCCTGCGGCTCTCTTTGATTGACAGAAAGATATGCGAATGAGTGTCTGAGGGCGGGCCTACAGGTCCTGCGGTGCCTCGCTGACAGGTCTTTCATCTGTCCCTTCCCAAACTGAATCCACCTCCCCAGCCTTAGGAATGGGGACCCTCATCACAAGAGAACATCTCAAAGTGAGGAGGTGAGCAAGGAGGCTGGAAAGGAGGAGAAAGGACCTACAGGGCTGTTGAGGGTAAACAGTGCCCCCCCCCAGTACATGCCTTCATCCCCTCCCCCAGATCCCTGAAACACCCTTCCAATTACTGAGAGAATATAATCAGAACCCACACTTCACTGCTTTCAAGTGTGTCTTGGGTCTACAGGGAATATGGGGAGAGTGTACAAGCCCCCCCTCCCCCGAGAAACCCTGTGCTTTTTCACAGCTTCTCACCTACCGCACTTGTAGCCTCTTGCACCAGCATACTGATAAACTCATGACTGACTGAAAACTGTAAACTTTAGCGGAAATCTCCCTGTAACTGGGAGCCCTGACTCTCCCACGCATCCGGACTGTCCCGAAGGCGCTTGACGAGTCAGCCGGAGAACCGACACCCACCCCGCGATTCACAAGGAGCGGCGAGGAGATTCATTTCCAAATGCGGCCTGACCTCTCGGCAGACCGTCAGCACGTCCCAGGAGGTCGCTGACCGCAGGCGTCGCATGAAGCCGGAGGGGTGGAGCCAGACGTGCAACGTCGCTAAATGGCTCAGCGCTAGACGGCGGGTCGGGGCAGCGGAGCGTGAAAACGCACGTTTGGCACTGCTGTCACCCAGCTGCCTAATAAACGGAGCATGGCGCAAAACACTACTGATTTACGGCCTCTCTATATTGTATAACAACTAAAGCGAGGTCCCAGAAGCGGCGCTCACATACGGACGGCAACACACATGCACTCCAAAGCACACCTTCCTACCTCTGGCCTGACTTTACGAAATCAGGAGAAGACAGTATTGGAAAACATTTATTCATTCATAAACTACAACTTCCATCACAGATTTTAAAAGGCAATGCATTTTTCATATTTTCAAAATATTTATAACACGTACCAGGCATTTCACATCTTCCCTCCATGACTGCTTTTATTATTTATGGAGTGTAACTGTCCTACTTAAATGCCATTTTGCAGTTGAATGTACAGACATGAATTTCATAACAAGTAACATAACTAGTAACACCTCTGCAATGGCGATCTCAATCAAAAGTGAAATATTGACCAGATCATGAACTGACTAATGTCTATTCCCATTGGGTGAGCTTATGATAATCTATTTTGCCTCCTTCGATGTCTGTTGCCAGAACACAACTGTAGTCTTATGCAAAAAGTGCATTTTCCCATTGTTTAGAACATGAAAAAATATAAGCATTGAAATTCCTAAATATTATTATTATATTCAAAATTCCCCATTAAAAATAAACATTTAATTCTGCTCTACTGTCAATCTCTACTGTAAATCCTACAAGGGCTAGAAAGTATCAACCCGGATGTTCCTGATGCATGTAAACAATTTCATTTAGAATTATTGTATTTTGCTATTGGAATAAATACTGTTGTAGCTAAATATGCTCATGAACTGGCATTTTTCAGACCCACAACTATAGTGTAACTTGTCGGCGGTTGACCATCACATTCAAGGAAGGTCCAAAGAAACAGACAAGCCAAGAAGAACGGAAAATTGTACAATACAGAGAAGAAAGGTGCTACCATTAGCTTGTCTGTTACATGAAATACTGGGAAAATGGCCAGCTTCATATAGCATAAAAAAACACAGGGGAGTTAAAAACTGCATGCAATAAATGCAAATGCCAGTGCAGGGAGGTCTGTGCGGCCCAGACGCACGTCGTTCCCAAAACACAGAGCATGGGGAGCGCCACGCGCATGCATGGAACCCCAGCCCACCTCTGCCCTGACCACTCAGCAAGTTGTAAAAGGGAAGGCCTAGGGAGCACTGTGAGAAGCGACGTCGCGGAAGGAAGGGACCGGATGGCTTCGCCGCATAATAAAACCTGATCGATGGATGCAGCATGCTCCAACTGACCTTCCCGCCCCACGCCAGGCTGCATTTAGGACTGAGGTTCTGTTAATAGCTTTAGTTTACCTGCTGACAAACACACACAACGCAATGCTGCACATGCAAAATCACAAACAGCATCCACTGACACACACACACACACAGAGCGCAATGCTGCACATGCACAATCACAAACAGTACCCACTGAGACACACAGCACAATGCTGCACATGCATAGCCACAATCACACACATACATAGACAGGAGCACTGCACAATCAAAATCTCAAAAGTGCCCATCATACACACTAACTAATGCATCATTTGCATGGCCACAGACACACACGCATACACACCGGCACATACTGAATAAAAACTGAATAAAAAAAAATCCATGACTGATTTTCCTGTTAGACAAACGCAAAAAAAAAAAATTCTAAATTACATCAACGTATACTGTGACAAAAGACAGAGAGGTTAAAAGATTATTTCTGTGTCTCTCACATGGTCAGAGGAAAATGTAATTAGTTTAGTTAAATCACAATTTAAAGCCTTCATCCACAACTGCAGTGCGGAGCTGCGAAGCTGCCTTGCAATGCCTCCGTGAGCCTGCACCGGTCCAGCCAAAGCGGGAAGTAAGATCACAGGCATGTGTGACCATTAAAAATAAAAAAAAAAGTGAAAAGTAATTTTACAGGAGCGAGGGTTTTCCGAAAGAGGTATTAAAAGGTGAGGAAGGTGACATCCTTGGACCAGAAAAACGTCAACCAAGATGAGCCAGGATCCCAGCATGTTTTAATGCCCATTTCAAACTGGGCACCAGCAAAATATCACTCAGCTGCTTGTCTGTGGCAATACGAATGGTACATCAGGAGATTTTAACTCCATCTATTTTCCTTTTTTCCTACCCTTTAATGAACCCTCTACACACCCCACCCCACTCCCCCCCCAATAAAACCTTGTACCCACCCTGCGCCCTTCACTCCCCTCCCCCAACCCCCACTAACAAACACTCTTCCCCCTCTGTGCTCAATGTACATAACAACATACACTTTAGGATGGGGGGGGTGGGTTGGGGGTGTGCTCGCTCATTGCCATGACAACGTGATTGCTAGGCAACAGCAATCTCTCTTCCTGCTTTGTTGCCGAGCAGCAGTGACAGTAGAGCGGCGGATGGTGCCATCGCACGCCTGATCAGGGCCTAGGAAGGCAAATATGGGCGGGTGGGATCCGGCAGAACAACACGGATGTGGGGGGGAGCACATGACAGAATGGGGATCCTTAAAAATGATGTGGAGAGCATAACGAGGTCTGGACTGCTCTCTCTAAAGCCCTGATGGGAGGCTTATACCATAAAATGGGTCAGTTCTTATAAAGCTCAGGAAGAGTCCGAATGCATTTCATTTAGGAAACAAACGTCTCCGTCGCTTTATGGCTCCTTTTGCACCTTCTGACCCCAGTTATCACAAAAGGGGTCAGCTCATAAAAACAGGATAACATCACCAAAAAAGAAAAGCTACAAAATAAAAGAATCCCACCAATATTAAAACCATACGGTGTTAAATTTACATCCTATGCATAGCTGAGTGTAGACAGCAAATGAGACTGGGCTGACTGGGAGTTCAAGTGATCTCTGTTGATTCAGCACAGCATGAAAATGAAAAAGAAAAAAAACAAAAAACAAACAAAACCCAGTGACCTTCACAGACCTAGACTGTATGCGGGGGGGGGGGGGGGGGGGGGGGGGGGGGGGGGGGGGGCGGGGGGGGGGGGGCGGCCGGCGGGGGCGGGGCGCGGGGGGGGCGGGGGG